>CAUYQG010193057.1:0-29944 GCA_963574415.1 Tarsius wallacei
TTGGTTCAGAAAGGCATTTCAGATGAAGTCACAAAGAGAGGTTTAAAGTACAATTTATTAGAATGAGAGAGAGAAAAAAAAGACATGTATGAGAGAATGCGAGTGACCTTAAGGAAAAGGGCACACACTTGCTGCTAGCACAATATGTTGTTAGCATATTGTCCAAAATGATGGTTAAGAAACCTATTCCCAAGCTAAGCTTTGATGGCAAGTTTCAATTTTTTTTTGAGTTGTAGTCTCACTCGGACGCCCAGGCTGGAGCGCAGTGGCATGCTCACAGCCACCCCAGCATCAACTGCTGGGCTCCAGCAATCCTTCTGCCTCAGCCTTCCAAGTAGCTGAAACTATAGGTGTGTGCTACCTTGCCCTCTAATTTTTGATTTATTGTAGACATGAGGCCTCGCCAAGTTGCTGGGACTGGTCTTGAACCCGTGGGCACAGACAATTCACTCATCTTGGCCTCCCAAAGTGCTGGGATTACAGTCTGAGCCACCGAGTCTGGCCAAGTTTCAATTCTCAGAATTTTACTCCTAAGTTTGCTTGTGTCACAAACTTTTTGAGACAGTAGAAAACGTAGCTGCTTAGTTAAGCTTTCTCTTAGATCCCATGCCTCAGTGTTCCCAGTAACTCCCTACCATCCTGTTTTGGTCTTTGTAGCCAGCCGCCCCACATTCCAAGGTCAGGCCTGGGTTTCAATTAGTGTGTAGTTGTTTAAAAGAGCTATGTCCCAAGAAGACAGTGCTCAGATGCCTGACGCTCTGGCTTCCTAATTATCCAAGCCTGTCTGTAAGAAACCCACTATCTATATCTAAGCAATGTTAGCCGTCCTGCACGCCCCCCGGCCTTATGAGGGAAGGGTGTTTCCTAGAGATGGGGCCTGGCAGGTGCCCCTGGCCCCTGGAACTCTGGAATCTTCTGGCATATTTTGCATCCCAGATTACTGCCACCAACTCCAGGAAGTGGTGCATGGGCTAAAGTGGTGAATAAAATTCACCACCCCATGAGAGAAAGCTCATTTTAAAGCTCACTTATTCCTAGTAGAAAAAAATAGGATCAGCATCACTAATATTTGAAAACCAGCTGGAAACAGCCTGCCCATAACTTTTTTGAATCGGTGGCTGGGGAGTCACATTAGGAACTTGGAGTCTATGACTATCAAGCAAGAAGTGTCTGGGCATCGTGGGGCTGGGATGGGACAGGGTGGGGATGGGAAGGGGGGCGACGCACGCTAGAGGAGAAGACATCTGAGTGGTTGTTCAGGAGTTGAAGAGGTCCTGAAACTCCATGGAGGCTCACAGGGTAAGACTGGCCTGGCCGGGGATGCCTCCTCAGGGTCCCCAGCCCTGCCCAGCTCTCCAGAACCTGGGGCCGAAAGGAAGGGCATCTTGTGAATGTCCTACATTGCAGATTTCAGGTACAAGGACTAAGGTGTCACAGAGAACAGAGGTGGGACATCTCTTAAAACAAACAAACCGGAGCAGTCAACTTAAAAACGCATTCACTGGGTGGGTGCAGTGGTTCATGCTTGTAATCCCAGCACTTTGGGAGGCCAAGGTGGGAGGATTGTTTGAACTCAGCTTGGGCAACATAGTGAGATCTCATATCAATTTTAAAAAGAATATATTTATATTTATATATATTTTAAGAAGTATACACACACACACACACACACACACATATATATATATTTTAAGTATTAACTCACCCATCATTTAGTCCAGAACCTGTTCTTTCAGTAGGTGTTAGCCCTGTAGGATATTTAGGGCCTGGAGGCCTCCACTGCATCCAGGATCAGAGCAGAACCAGTATTTGTTGAGCAGAGGCGCCATTCTGAATGTGTGGCAGACATGGACGCCATGACTTCTCTAGGCGACCCTTTGGGAGAGGCAGAGGGGTCCAGCCAGCCCAAGGTGAGCTCTTCCAGGGGGACCACGGGAAGGAATGTCTGCCTCTGCCTCATTCTTCCTCCCCGGTGTTCCTCTACCATCATCCCCCCTACCTCCATTGGCAAAACCCCATAGGAAACCAGGGCACCCGGGTCCCAGATGTGATCCGCAGAGCTCAGACTCTTGGTGGCAGGGCAGGGTGCAGAGGAGGAGGGTGACTGGAGGACGCAGCAGAAGGTTCCAGAGCTTTCTGCTATCTGCATGGCACTCCCTCTTGCTGTCTCAGCTCTCAGGGCTGTGTTCCTGGGTCTGCATGAGTTAGCTGTGCAGCCCAGAGGCAGCTGTGTGGCCTCTGTTTTCTGTCTTCCTAGCAAAGTCTAGGTGAGTTGTTGCTTCTCCCGAATATGCTCATTCATCCTGCCCATACCAGAGGAGTGCCTGCCACGTGCCAGGATACTCCAGGGCCTTGGGAATATGGCTGCCCATTTGAACAAGGCTGTGCCTGCGTGGGGCCACAGTGGTAGGGACAGTCAGGTGATGAGACTGATTAATAGAAAAGAATAGTGTGGAAAGGAAGGGAGAGGGAAAGAGGAAAGATAGACCAGCATAGTGTGACTCTGACTAGAGTAGACATCCTTGAACGACCAGAGAAAAGGGAGGCCGAGAGGTGGGTGGGAGGGGGCTGTGGGCTCCGGCGGGCCAAAAGGTCTCTTGGGAGGTGATATTGGACAAACACTGAAGACAGGGAGGGTGGCTTGTGCAAGTTGAGAGAAGAGCACCCTTTTGGTGGAGGAAACAGCAGGTGCAAAGGCCCTGGGGTGATCAGAGTTTGAATCACAAGAAGATGCACATGGCTGGGGGAGTTGGCAGGCTTAAACAACAAGAGAACGCATGTGGCAGAGGCGTTGCGAGTATATTTGGGGCTGATGTGCAGGGTCTTGAGAGCACTGAAGAATCTGGATTTTCTTTCAGCTCTGAGTGGGGAGGCTCAGGGGCATTTGAGCAGAAGGCACGTTGACCTTACCATGGGGTCTCTCAGCTGCTGAGTGGAAGCCGATGGAGCAGGAGGGGAGTCTGAAACCCCCTTGGATGGCAGCTTGGTCTGGAGCAGGGGTGGAGGTGGGGAGCGACAGGCAGCTTCTGGGAATGCTTCAGAGTAGGGTGCACAGGACATGTCTGCGGGAGTGAGCTTGCCCCTTGGTGGGTGGTCACTGTGGGTGCTTAGTCCTGGGACTCGTGGGGCTGCTGTTTGGCAGTGACTCGGACGTGGGCATCTTAGGTGTGTGAAGGATGTGTCTTTGGAAGTGAGGCGGCGGGGTGGGCTGAGCCAGCCAGGAGTTTCAGAGAACCCCACGCCCCCTGCCGTCCTCAGCCCTGCCTCAGCTGTCCACTCCCTCCGAGAGAACGTACTAATTGTGGTCCTAGCTACGTCTTGGTCCCTTTGGGAGCCATTTTTACGGATACCGTATGGACGCTCTCCACTGTACGGTGCTCAGGAAGGAGCACTCATCCAAGCAGCATCACCCAAGGGGGCAGGGATAGCAGGCGACGCCCCAAGCCCCACGCTGCTCAGCTCACTGCTGCCCTGTCAGATTTTCTATGCTCACTCTCTGCATGGAAGGAACAGTCTGTTTATCCGCTGGCTTGCTCGTTGCCTGTCTCCTCTCTGTGCCCTGACAGAATCAGGCCCGGTGAGCAGGCTGCAGCTGTGGTGCTTGTGCTGCACCACCAGAGCCCACAGGACTCTGTGATGTCTCACAGGGAAGTGCTCTAGTGATTGGGTGTTTTTGTTCGTCCAGGCTACTACAGTACAACACCACAGACCAGGGGCGTCAACGGCAGATGCTGATTTCCCTCTGGTTGGAGGCTGAAGTCCAAGATCAGGGCAGCCGCAGGGGGGGGGGGGGGACGGGGGACGACGACGACTGCCATCTGGTTCGTGGATGGCCACCTTCTGGCTGCCTCCTGTCATAGCAGCGGGGGTGGGGGTGGCTCCAGTACCTTTTCCTCTTCTTTTTTTTTTTTGTTTGGGGGTGTCACTCGCGCACGCAGGCGGGTGTGCCGTTGCCTTGTCCTGGGTAACCTAAGCCTCGACCTCCAGGCATAGGCAATACTCCCAAGTCAGCCTCTTGAGTGGCTTGGAGTACAGGCACATGCCACCATGCCTGGTTCTCTCCCTCACTCCTTTCCTTCTTCCCTTCCTTCCTTTCTTTTGTTTTTTTCTATCTTTCATCGGGTCTCACTATGTTGTCCAGGCTAGTCTCAAACTCCTGAGCTTAAGCAATCCTCCTGCCTTGGCCTTCCAAAGTGCTTGGCATTACAGGTGTGAGCCATCACACCTGGCCACTTCCTCTTCTTACAAAGGCACACATTTCATTATGGGGCCACCCTTTGACTGGATCACTTCCCAAGGGTCCCACCTTCAAATATTACCATGCTGGGGTTAGGGCTTCAACACATGAGACATTTGGTCCACAGCAATGCATGAGCACACAGGGTTTCCTCGTGATAAGCCAGGTATGTGTGAGCAGCCAATGTGAAAAACGTCCAGAGTTATGAAGTGAAGGGTGTGGATTTCTTTTGTTGTTGTTATTGTCATAAAGAACAAAAAGAGACTGATAAAATAAAAAATAAAAAAACTGGCCAAGGAGAAAATGTCTGTTACTCATTAAAGTGGGGTTCTAGTAAAGTTGTCTCTCTTTTTCTCACTGAGGATGGGAAACAGGGATGGGAATTCTGCCCTCATGAAAGACAGGAGATCCCACACCCCCAAACCACAGCAGGTGTGGAGAATCTCAGCCCTGTGCAGTGGAGTCTGCCAGGGGAAGTAGAGGAACCAGGTGCTGTGGGGCTTCAGAAGGAACCAGGATCACCCGGCCTGGAAGACTGTCTTCGCCCCTGAAAATAGCTGCTTCAGGAAGAACTCACTTTATGCACAAATATACAATGACAAAAAAGAACAAAAGTGGGGTTCATTTAAAATATGGCAAGAAAGGCCAGGTGCAGTGGTTCATGCCTGTAATCTAAACACTTTGGGAGGCTGAGGTGGGAAGATCGCTTGAGGCCAAGAGTGTGAGACCAACCTGGATAACAAAGCAAGACCTGGTCTTTACAAAAAGAATTTAAAGATGAGTTAGACGTGGTGGCATGCCTGTAGTTCCAGCTACTTGGGAGGCTGAGGCAGAAGGATCACCTGAGCCCGGAAGGTCATGGCTATGGTGAGCTGTGATTGGCCACTGCACTCCAGCCTGGGTGAGAGAGTGAAACCCTGACTCAAAGAAGAAAAACAAAAAAGCAAGAAAAAGGAAGAAAATAATAGAAAGGGCAAAAAGCAAAGGCACTGGGAAGAGTCTTTGGGAAAGACCTTTTTCATTGTCTTCCCCAGAAGATAGTGAAAACTTGTTTTAAAAATTAGGAACTTAACAATCTAAATTAAAACTTATTTTCTATAAAACTAAAGCTGAAACAGGCTTAGATAAGATACAGTAAGACAATAGCAGAGGAAAAACAGGCAGACAGGGCTCAAGGAAACAGGCAGAAAGAAAAAATTCACACAGTGAGGTCCACACTAGAATCAGATAAAGAAAGACCAGGTGCTGCTTAAAAAGACACTGCCCAGACATGGAGACAGGCTGGAAAAGAATGAGAAAAATAAAATGGAAAAAAGCAAAGAATTGATCAGATTAAGGAAAGCAGATAGAAAAGGAAAATGAAAAGAAGACACAACACACACAAAATTGGTGGTCTCACAGAAGAAAACCAAACATAAAAAAGAGAATAATTCAAACTAAGAAAATATAAAGTAGAAAAAATTAAATCTAAAACTAAAGCTCAAATTTTCTAAAGCAGAAACTCACATTAAGAAAGAGCAAAATAAGTCCCCAGGGAAAGAATCATTAACCCAGACATTCATATCAGAATAAAGGGTTAGAAAAGAGTAGAAATATTAGTCAAATTTAGCCATAAAATAGATTTCTAAAACTATTCCCGGATGGAGGCGCTGTCATTTACCCAAGTTCTTTTTAAAGAAATTAAAAGAGAACGCATTTTGGTCACTGAGAAGGTGATTGAAGACACCATGAAGAAAAGGCCAGTAAGAATAAGGACTGGAGTCAAAGAAACAGAGAGACTTACAGCTACTGAGAAAAAGTGGCTCAGATAATGGCAGTGTAGACAAGGGGGCACAGGGAAGTGATCTGCGGATAGTGTGGCCATGTAGATGCCATGGCTAAGGTAGGTGATCTGCAGATAGAGTGGCCGTGTAGACCTGACAGCACAGGGAGGTGATCTGCAGAGAGTTTGGTACAGACCTAATGGAATTCGTGTATATTTGAACCCAAAGACATACAAAAGGACTTATGTAACTGTGTCTATGGCCAAAGACCAGAAGTGAATCAAGATGTTCATGGATGAGTGCAGGGATCCAAAGCTGGCATGTGGGAGTCCCAAGGTCATTTTTGCCTCTGGAGCTCCCCTGAGGTCAGGCTGAGTCGAGAAGGACTCCTCTTCCCAGCCACCCACACCCCTCGCTTTCACCTCAGAGCTGCTTCTTAGGAAATCCCATGCATTTGCAACATGACATCAACATCGAACACAACTAGATTTGGCCTGACCCTGCGATTCTCTCTAAAGTGCCCATACAAGCACGTGGCCCGTGGTGGTTGCCAGATCGACTTCGTTGCTGGGTCCCAACACTGGTGGCAGACCTGAAACAGCTTTCACTAAGTCCCAGATGACAGCATTGCTGGTGAGACCCTGTCACTTTCAGCAGGCAGGCAGGCTGGAACCCCTGGGTGGCAGGGAGAGGATGATGGCAGTGACATGGGGAACACAGATAGCACAGAGGCACAGCTCACCACTTCCGTGACCTCTGCCCTCCTGCTCCTGCCCTCAGAGTCATTGTCCAAGCCAGCTCTCAGGGCCCCTGCTCTGTAGTGACAGTCCTGTCTGCTGTCCATCTCCCGGGCAACAGGGGAGCCATCTGGGACCCCCGGCCTTGAGGGCTGGTATACTCGCATGTCAGCCACAGTCTCCTCCCCAGCCATCAAAGGACACAGTTCCTTAGCTGAAGAATGTGGTCTGGGGATAATTAGCTCTAACAGCCTTAAAGACACCGTCCTGTGGATGGGGCTTTGACAGAAGAGTTGCTGCCTAGTCATGTCACAATCAGCCTGGATGTCACTCACAGACAAAAGGCAGGTTGCTGCAGATGCCAGGGACTCAGGAAGCACAATGCAGGTGGCTCCCTGGAGAGCTGCTCAGACCCAAGGAAGAGGCAAAGAATGGACTCATTTGGCCTGTTCAGCTGCCGGGAAAGCCTGGTATCTTCTAGTCGCCATGTGCCAATAATAACAGTGAAACCATCGGGGGGCTGGGGGATCCCTGTTGGGCGCTGTGTCCATGAGGCACTCACTATAACTCTAGGAGGAGCAGGCAGATCTCATGGACGCCTGTTTATAGGTGAAAGGAGGTGGGCACATCAGTCACTTACTCATGGTCCTGGAATTCCAAAAGGGCAAAGCCAAGATTCTGCCCACCCACAGCTGCCCACACAAGTACCAACCCTGCCGCCTGCCCACACACGACTGCCTTGCTGCCTGCTCACCGAGTGCTGCCCACACGCATGAACAGCTTGCCACCTGCCCACACGCATGACTGCCTTGCTGCCTAACCCCCAGTGCTGCAGACACAGAGGCAAAAGCCACAGCCCTGCATTGGAAAGTGTCAGGTCCAGTGGGGCCAGTCCAGGGCCGAGCTGTGAGCAGCTTGTGGGTACCCTGGCAGCATGGTGGCTCAGTGTTCCAGCAGAGCTGGGTGGCTTCTGTGGAGGGTCACACCCAGCTGTGTCCATGGAGCTGGGCAATGATGGAAGGCGGGGTGAGTGAGAATGCCCGGGCACAGAGGACCACCTCACGGGTGGGAAGGAGGGCAGGGCAGCTCTGAGCCACTGTGGACAGGAAAGGGAGAGGAAAGACCCAGGACTCACCCAGGCCATCACAGACATGACAGGATCAGTCAGTGGCAGGAGACTGTGGAGTCAGAGCAGTGCTTTGCTTTGTCTTCCCTTCAGATGCAAAAGATTCTAGCATGTTTATGAACTGAAGGGAAAACCAGAAGAGACAGAGGAATTGCAGACACAGCCAGCCAGAGGATTCAGGCAGAGCTGGGTCTCAATGACCGCAGGAGAACAGAGGCTCTGGTCACACTTAAAATTCAGTACAGGCAAGGTTTGGTGGCCCGTGCCTGCAATCCCAACATTTGGGAAGCCAAGGCAGGAGGATCTCTTGAACCCAAGAGCTTGAGACCAGCAGCCTGGACACATAGCAAGGCTTCATCTCTACAAAAAAAAAAATTAGCCTGGTGTGGTGGCTTACATCTGAAGTCCCAGCTACTTGACAGGCTGAGGCGGAAGGATGGCCTGAGCCTAGGAGGACGGAGGCTGCAGTAGGCTGTGTTCATGCCACTACACTCCAGTCTGGGCAACAGAGTGCGACACACACACACACACACACACACACACACACACACATACAAATGAAGTATGTTATCTACAAGGAAGACAAATAAATATTCAGTTTAAAAACAAAGGATTGATGTAGGCATTTGCACTGGCAAATGACGACAGAAAGAACAGACAAGTGACAATATGAATATCCATCAAAAATAACTCAGAGCACAAATCAATAAAAGGGACAGAGACCCGCATATGTTAATAAGAGGTGTTATACCCAGTAGAGCTGATGTGCTCAAGCCTCTGTGTGCTCAGCATCTCAGAGCAAAATGTAGACAGAAAAATGGGGATGGTGGAGGAGAAGCAGCAAGACCCAGCCGTGATGAGAAATCCAACGCAACTTTGTTGATGCACGTTCAATCCCGGGGCCAAAGACACGAAATAATCGGGGATAGGAATTGTACAATTGGTCATGGAGGATTTATAAATATTTTATCTGTCACCCTTTACCCCTCCGCGTCATGAAATACTGCTTTTCCCCCCATAAATCCTTGGAACACAAGGAAGCTATGAAAAATCACTTGATCTCATCCATTAGGGAAAGGCAGCTTTTCAGGAAGTAAGCCACGCTCACCTACCAGACTGGCAACATTAAGAGTGTCTTAAGAGAGTCGAACGTGGCAGGACGTGGCGACAAGGTGCTCCTCTCCCTAGAGGAGGTGCAGGCTTTGATGCTGATCATAGACCTCAGCCCCTCCCTCCCCCGTGACCTCGTGACCTGCTCTAATTAGTCCTGGCTGAGCAGGCATCACAATTGTCTCCTCCTCCCAGAGGAGCCAGCATGTGGTCTACCAAGCTTGCGTGGCCTCTGCTGCAGTAACCAACAGTGGCCCAGTGAGACCGCACTGCGCCTTCCTGGATGCTACAGTGAGGATGGTGTCATGCAGAGGTACAGCCTGCCATGTAGACAGGAAGCGGGACTGAGACACATCCCTTAGCTCCCGTGACCACGGAGATTTGGGCTCATCTGTTACCAGATGTTGCCCAGCCCTTCCCGACTGATGCAGAGGACAACATGGTAGGTCCTATTAAAAATTTAAATGCTCATAAAGTGTGATTGCAAATCTACTCAGCAAATGCCCTTTTTTTGTTTTAAAGATGTGGGGTACAATTCAGAATTAGGTATATAAGTGGTCATCATATAGGTAGCGTTCAGGCCTCCCTTTGGTCCCCACTTTGCCTGGTTTGAGATCAGGTACCTTACTGATGTTGTGTCCCTCCCACTCCCACCCCAGCAGTATCCCGCTACTGCCAATCCCTTTCTTATAGTATTTTGGCAAATGTCCAGGGTCCGCTTATGAGTGAGAACATGTGGTACTCTGTTCCTTGTTTCTGTGATAGGTCATTGAGTATTATAGAGTTTTTTGTTTGTTTGTTTAATCGGAGTCTCACTCTGTCACTCAGGCTGGAGTGCAGTGGCATCATGATCTCAGCTCAGCACAGCCTTCACCTCCTGGGCTCAGTCAATCCTCCTGCCTCAGCCTCCCACATAGCTGGGACTACAGACATGTGTCACCACGCCTGGCTGTTTTATTTTTTATTTTTGTAGAGACGGGGTCTCGCTATGTTGCCCAGGCTGGTCTCAAACTCCTGGGCTCAAGCAGTCCTCCCGCTTCAGCCTCCCGAAGTGCTGGGATTACAGGCATGAACCTCTGCATCCAGTCCAGCAAATGCAATTCTCCTTCTGAGCAGTTGACTCACACTCCCAGCTGAGAGCACCTGGAAGAGTCAGTCCACACACAAAAGCAACCCGCTGGAAGGCATCAGAGGGCTTCAGCAGGTATGGGGACTGGAAGAACTAACACTCCAGACAGGGGAGACCCACAGAAGATAAGGTGATGGCTGTGGCTGGGACTTCTCGGGGCCTCCGCTGACCTGGGCCTGGCAGGAGGCTGAGAAGCTGAGTGTGCTGGGACTGGGGGAGCAGAGCCGGGAACGGGAACCCCAAAGGCTGTTTAGCAATCATGCGGGTTGGGTGGCAGTCACGGAAACTCGGGAGCTCAGACAGCCAGTTTCCTGCCTGACATTTGCCAGGTTCCAAAGCCACACAGACGGACGCCGGAAGCTCCCCAATAGCAAGTAGAATGTCCCGAATGCTGTTTTTATTTATTTCTGTACACTTGCCTTGGCATGCTGAAAAGACCAAGCCCCTCGGGCAAGGGCGTCCAGTGAGCCCACCAGGCTTGCACGTGAACTTGCTGGGCGGCTCCATTCTAGAGACAGAGGGGAGCTGACTGTCAGAGCTGTTGGTGGCCTTGACTCAGCTCAACCCCTCATGATAGCGGGGGTCAGCCTCCCATTCCCTGTGCCTGTCAGAGGAAGAGGTGGATATTTTCTAGCAGAGTACATCATGTGTACCTTCTGCAGTTTTTGTTTATATATCCTGTCCAGCAATCAATGAAAAAACTTGCTAGGCATATGACTGAAAACCAAGAGGGAAAAATACGCACTGAGAACAGAATCAGGCTGGGCGCAGTGGCTCACGTCTGTAATCCCAGCATTTTGGGAGGTGGAGGTGGGATGATTGCTTGAAGCCAGGAGTTCAACACCAGCCTGAGCAATATAGCCAGAACCTATCTCTCCAAAAAACAAAATAAAAAGCTAGGTGAGCATGGTGGCACACACTTGTGGTCCCAGGTACTTGAGAGGCTGAGGCAGGAGGATCATTTGAGCCCAGGAGGCTGAGGCTGCGGTAAGCCACTATCACATCACTGCACTCCAGCCTGGATGACAGAGCAAGATCCCGTCTCAAAAACAAAACAAAACAAAACAAACAAAAAGACATAGCAATAACAACCAGAATCAGTGGTGACGTAGACTAGAGAAACAAATGAAGACTTGAAAACAACCAGGAGAAAAACATGCAAGAAAATGAAAGGGAAAATAAGTAAAAAGAAAAAGAGTTTTACCCAAGAAATGGAATCTATAAAAAGAACTAAATGTAAAGTCCAAAACTTAAAGACATAATATTTGAAATTAAGAAGCTCATGGATGGATCTAACTGCACTTTATTTTATTTTTATTTATTTTCGAGGTCTCACTCTGTTACCCAGGCTGGAGTGCAGTGGCACAACCACGGCTCAGCGCAGCCTCGACCTCCTGGACTCAGGTGATCCTTCCACCTCAGCTTCCCGAGTAACTGGGGCTATAGGCACACGCCACCACACCTGGCTAATGTTTTGATATTTGTGTGGAGATGATGTCTCGCTATGTTGCCCAGGCTGGTCTCAGACTCCTGGCCTCAAGCAATCCTCCCAAAGTGCTGGGGTCACAGGCATGAGCCACTGCGTCCAGCCTGTGCTTTAAATATAGCAGAACTCTGGGTTAAAAAACAAAATGAACAGTGAATTTAAAAAAAAAATCAAAACTAAAGCACAAAGAGGTGAGAAAAGGAAAAGAAGATAAGACACGAAACATTCTGTCAGAGTATCTTTTATATGCGCGACTGTAATCCCTGAAGGAGAGAGAGGGAGGAAGGAGAGAAGACACATTAGAAGAAGTCATGATTCAGAACTTCCTAAAACTCATGGAAAGCATCAGCTTGCAGATCTAGAAAGTTCTGTAAACCTCACAAAGGACAGATATTAAAGAAACCACACCTTGACACATCCTGGAAAAACTGATGAAAACAGAAAAAAAGAAACTTTAAGAGCGACCAGGGGAGGATGATACACTGTCCTCACTGAAGCAAAAATCAGACTGAAGGCTGATTTCTCACCAAACGAAGAGAGCCAGGGACAGCAGGTGACAGCGTTCACAGGCCGAGGTAAAAAAAGACACGCCAACTCGGGAATCTATATCAGGAAACACATGCTGCAGGAGTGAAGACATTTCAGGCAAAGAAATGCTGAGAATTCATCAGCACAAGGCTTGAGATGAAGAAATTCTAAGTCGAGCTCTTCAGATGGAGGGAAAATAGCCCCAGACAGGAACATGGAGACAGAAGAGCAGCAAAAGAAGGTAAATCCTCATGAAACAGGGAGACATGTGACCATGTAAAACCATTGTAAATTCAATGCAATACGACAATAATGCCAAGGCAGGGGGGTTCACGAGCTGGGTTCCATAGTCCTGGCAGAGCGGGAAATTGGCAGAGTCTCAATCCACATTGAACTGTTATATATTAGTCAAGGATGAACATGAAAATCTCTAGAATAAATACAAGAGAAAATAGTAAAAGGATGTATAACTATCAATTTAAGAGAGGGAACATGGAGTAATAAAAAGATTTCATTAACCTAAAAAGAAGCCAAGAAATAAGAGGAAAGGGAATAGAAATTGGATGGAGTCGAATCGAAAACTAGTAGAAAGATGACAGGCGGCAAACACAACATGTAGAAATGACATGAAATAGAGTGGGCTAAATATCTCAAGTAAAAAACTCATTGTGTCAGACCAGATACAAGAAATAAAACCTGATTGTAAGCCACTTAAAAGAGACACTCCTTAAATCTAAGGACACAAAACAGATTGGGAAAAAAATATGAAAAAGAGAGAATACGTAAACACAAACCAGAAGAAAGCAGGTAGAGAGATGTGAATGTCAAAGCAGATGCTTTGCTCAGATGGACACAGGCATGTCCTGAAATCCACGCTTCAGGAAAACATTATAGTCCCAAATTAGCATCAACACACAAAATACATGAAACAGAAATGGACCAAACTGAATGAAGGGAGAAATCCATGTTCATACAGAGAGACTTTAACCCGCCCCTCAAAATGGCTGATTTAATAAGCAGACAAAAATGTCGGTAAGGACCTGGACGTTCTGAACAACGCAATTGACAAACCTGACCTAATTGACAAGTGACACAGACCATTGCACGGCCACAGCAGAGCACGTGTTCCTTTCATTAGCACGCAGGACGCTTGCCAGCATGGCCATGTGCTGGTTCCTGGAGCAAGTCTCAACACATTTCAAACAACTGAAACCTTTCCGAGTTTCTTCTCTGGCTGCCATGGTATCAGGCTGGATATAAAAACATAAACACAATTAGAAAATTCCCAACTGCCTGGAAATTAAGCCGTTTGTCTCTAAATTGTAGAGCCCAGAAGAAATCATGGAGGAAGTTCGAAAACACCACGCACGGATTGATAATGGGAGATACAACATGTCAATTGAGGAATACAGTTAAAGCAGTTCATGGAGGGAAATTTATAGCCTAATACAGCAGTCCCCAACCTTTTTGGCAACAGGGACCAATTTCGTGGAAGATAATTTTTCCACAGATGGCTGTGAAGGGAAGATTATCAAGCATTAGATTCTCATAGGGAGGGTGCAACCTAGATCCCTTGCATGTGCAGTTCACCGGGCTCATGCTCCTATGATAATGTAATGCCCCCACTGATCTGGCAGAAGACAGGAGCTCTGCTCACCTGCCCCTCATCTCCTGCTGTGTGGCCTGGTTCCTGACAGGCCCCAGACCAGTACCAGTCCATGGCCCCAGGGTTGGGGATCCTTGGCCTAATATGCGCATACTTAAAAAGAAGAAAGACTAAAAATCAATGAGTCAAGCTTTTATCTCTAGAAGCTGAAAAAAAGCCAAAGTTTAGTAAAGGCAGAAGGAATGAAGGAAATAAGAATAATATGACAAGAAATCAATGAAGTAGACTGCAAATGAAAATCCACAAAGCCAAAACTGGCTCTTTAAAAAGATAAATAAAATGAATGTATCCCTAGCAAAAGTGACCAAAGGGAAAAGAAAAAGCAAATAAATAAAGGAAGACAAATTTTCAGGAAGAAACATGCATTAAGAAATAATGATGGGGGCAACCCCTTGGGGTCCCCTCCAACTGTGGGAGATTTTCTGTCCTCTTAATAGATCCTGCTTTAAAAAAATAAATAAATAATGACAGGATATTATACATAATTTATGTAAATACATTTGATAATTTAGATTAAATGGGTGAATTCTCTTTCCCCAAAAAACATAATGTATCAAAATTTATGATAGTATTTAACGTGAATAGTTTGATATTTACTAAATAAATTATACTCACTATTAAAATGTTTCTCATCAAGAAAACTTCAACCTCAAATAACATCAGTGTATTTTCCCAAGCATTTAGGGAAGAAATAATATTGATCTTACACAAATGATTCTGGAGAGTAGAAAGGGAAAGACCATGACCTGACTCACTCTGTGAGGCCAGTATAACCTTGACAAAGACTTCACATGGACACTGGAAGAGAGGAGAGTCACAGGCCAACTTCCTTCATGACTTACATGAGGAAATATTGGCAGATTGAACCCAGTGATACTTAAAAATAATAATACTTAAAAATAATAATCTGCTAGAACCACAGAGGTTTACTGTAAGAATGCAAAATCAATCCACGTAATTCAAATTCTAATATGTAAAAAAGACCCATCATAACGGCATATCAATAAATGCAGGGTTTAATAAAATCCAATATGCATATCTGTGAAAAAACTCTTAGAATAGAGTGGAATAGATGCCATTGATCTTCCCTAAACTGATAAGAAAGTAAAAAAACACAGTAAACATCATGAAAGCGGAACTAGGACAAGGGTGCCCGCTAGCGATTTCTATTCAACATAATAGTGTAGTTTGTAGCAAATGCATTCAGGCAAGAAAAATAAATTATAGGAAAGAAAGAAATAAAATGGATATTATTTGCAGATGCCATGACTAGTGGGTAGAAAAAAAAGTGAATCTAATCACAAACTTTTCAAATCTAGAAGTAAATTGAGCAAAGTCACTAATTGAATTTTTATATATGATGACAAAGTTGAAAAATTTAAATTTAAGCCCACTATTTACAATACATAAAAGATATCTAACATCTAGGAATAAATGTAACAAGAGATATATAAGACGATACATAGAAAATTACAAAACAGTTTAACAAGAAATTAACAAAGACTTAAATAAATGTGAAATAATACTAAGTGTATAGATTGGAAGAGTAAGTATTGACATTTTATGTCAATTCTGAAAACACTCTGCAATCAGTATAAATTATAATAAAAATCCAAAGTATTTTTTTCATAAATTGGTAAGGTTACAACTATCAAAGCTGGAGCATTTGCTCTCCCAGATGTCATGACCTGTATCCACAGGAGATAAAATGACATGGTTTTGGCACATGGGTGCATCAGTTTATCATTGTAATAAATCAGAGAGTCCAAAAAGAGACCTACCTACACACCTGTATAATCACCTGGTGACAAAGGTAAAAGCTCACTGAGTAGAAAAATGGTGGTCTTTTCAACAAATGGTGCTAGGTCAATTGAATATTCATATTATAAAAATGCATTTTGATCCTTACTTCACCACATAAAAAAATCAATTCCAGATGGATGGCAGACCCAAATGTAAATGGCCAAACAAAAAATTTTAGAAAAAAGCATAGGAATACATACATTATCGTGACTTTAGAGCAGGCAATTATTTCTTGAATAGTAAACACAAAAATGAAATGATAAATGTTGAGTTTCTAGATATGCTGATTACCGTGATTTGATCATTATACATTGAAATATCACTCTGCATCCCATAAATATGTACAATTATTATGTGCCAACTAAAAATAAAAGGACAAAAAACACTAACCACCAGAAAGAATTATATATTGAACTATTTTAAATTTTAAAATTTCTGCTCAGCAAAGTATATCAATAAGAGAGTGAAGAAGCAAACCACAGAATGGAAGATGCTATTTACAACATATATTTCACCAGGGACTTATATTCAGGATGCACTGAAAATGCCTACAAATCAGTAAGAGAACAGGTAACCCAATAGGAAAATTGGCAAAAAGATTCAAATAGACATCTCAGAAAGGAAGATAGCCAAATGGCCAATAAACCTATGGAAAAATGCTCAATGCCATTAGTTGGTAGGGAAACACAAATTAAAACCAGAGTTAGATAGCATCATGTCCACCAGAAGGACTAAAATGGAGAGATGAAAAATACCAAGTTTTGACAAGAAACCAGGACTATCGTACATTGCCAGTTGGTGTATAACTTGGTACACAACTGTGGGGAAATGTTTGACAAAAATCTGCCAAGCTGGATATAGCATTTGCCCTTGTATAGACCCAACAGAAATGGATGAATATTTTTACCAGAAGGCATGAACAAGGATGACCATAGAGACAAGACTTACAATCCCAAACTGGAAATGAAAATTCCCCCTAAGAGAAGAATGACCAAGTGATCTGTGGGATGGTCACATGATGGCTGCTGCATATCTGTGAGTTTGATGAGGTACAACTACCCCAACAACATGGACGGACCCTCTGAACAAAATATTGAATGAATGGACAAGAGATGGGCCAGGCATGGTGGCTCATGTCTGTAATTCCAGCACTTTGGGAGGCTGAAGCAGGAGGATCGCATTAGGCCAGGGTTTTAAGACTAGCCTGTACAACAGAGTGAGACCTCATCTCTACAAAAAAAATTTTAAATGTTAGCAGGGTATGGAGGCATTCACCTGCAGCCCCAGCTACTCGGAAAGCTGAGGCAAAAGTGTTGCCTGAGCCTAGGGATTCAAGGCTGCTGTCAGTTGTGATTGTGCCACTGGGCAACAGAGTGAGACCCTGACTCAATTAAAAAAAAAAAGGAAAGAAAAGAAAAGAAAAAAAAAAAGACCAGAGATGAAAAAATATGTGTTGAATGATTTCACTAAAGTTTACAGGCAAATGAATCTAACAAATGCTGTTGGAAGTCAAAATTGCAGTTGACCTTGGGAGCCAGCATGATGACCAGAAAGGAGCACAGGAAAGGCTTGGGGGGGGGGGCGGATAGTGGGGTAGTGGGAGAGGACCAGTCTTTACCTGGATGCTGTTCACACAAGAAGATTCACCAAGGATGTCCATTGCAGCATTGTTTACAATAGGGAAAAATCCGAAACAGCCTATGTGTCCATCAATAAAAAAATGCTTAAATCAATAATCACCTATTAATATTGTGGGACACTATGTAGAGGTTAGAAAGAATGAAGCAGATTTCAATAAATTGGCGTGGGGCAGATGTGCAAGCTATGATGCCAGTGAAAAATTACCAGGCTATAGAACAATACATACAATTGTTTAAATGTCTGAGTCAAATTATGTATTTCTGTAAGTTATATATTTATATGCAAACAAATAGAAAAGTGTCTAAAGAAAGTACACCAATTGTGCTGTGGTCTGAATGTTGGTGTCCTCCTCAAATTCAAATGCTGGAACCTAATATCCAATGTGATAGTGTTAAGAGGTGGGACCTTTGGGAAGTGATTAAGGTATGAGGGTTCCATCCTCGTGAATGGGATTAACACCCAGATAGAAGAGGCTGGAGTGAATAACCTGGCTCATTTGACCATGGAAGGCACCATCTATGAGGCAGCCCTCACCAGACACCGAATTTGCTGGAGCCTTGATCTTGAACTTCCTAGCCTCCAGAACTGTAAGCAATAAATTTCTGTGATTTATAATTATTCAAACTAAGTAATTTTGTTATGATAGCCCAAATGGACGAAAACAAACTGGTATCGTGATTTATTTTTTTCCTGAGGAACAGACTAAGACTAGAATTGAGAACGGATGTCAAGGGTGAGGCAGAGTAGCTAGCACGGGTTATACACAGATAGATACATTTCCCGTAGGTAGGTTTTAGGAAGCATTCAGACATTTTAAAAATTATATTTTACTGCAGACCAAGTGGCAGCCTACCCCATCCCCTCAGCAAATCAAAAGAGAACTCTGTCAGATGCAAGAATAGGACAGCCTAACCTTTCAATTCATGGTTTAACATAATAATCACTAAGAAACTTTCAGGTTCCCCGTTGAAGGCCAAGTACCTCTCCTTAACTGATCAAAACCATAAAGATGATAACAAGACCACCTTTTGCCTCAGGAACTTGTGAATTGGAAACGTCTGGCCAGTCTCCTGCAAAGGACAATGTGATCAAGAAAAGACCCCCGCCTCTCCCTTCAGAAACCTGGAGATGTTAATCTCCAGAGTGATGGATACCCAGGCTCCACCCTCTTCAGCATATCAATCATTATGAAGGTCTATCAGGGCTATTGTAAAGAGCAAAAGGTGGGATTTCTTTCATCCATGTCAGTTCTGGCACGTCACCCTTTCTTTTCTCCCTTCTTTCTCTAATAAACTGTTTTAAAACTTTGCTGGTTGCTCTAAAATTCATTTAAGAAATGATCCAAAGAATCCACAGGTTTTGCGCTGCACCCCACCTGGCATCAAAAAATATTTTATGTTTATTTATGTTTGCATCTTATTGAAATAATATAATCATGATTACTTGGGTAATTAAAAATAATACTTCAAATGATAAGTGAAAGATTTCCAAAGGGAGCATTTCCTAGGCAAATAAATGCATACCAAATACTTACGACTTCAATATGTTCAAAAAGTTAAAATTGTACAAACAAAATCATTTTACCTTAAAGCAATAAAATTATATATTATTAATAAAAGTCTGAATTTAAAAATCCTTGCCAAGTGGTAATTAAAAAATAATCCTGTAAGCATTTGAAAAAAAATGATGAAAGAAATATTATTCAAACTCTGGAATATCAGGAAAATAATGGAATTGCTCATGACAAATGTGTTTCTACTAAGCCATCCTCAAAGATAAAGTCACATCTTTAAATGCTTTCATTATCAAACAAGAAAAAAGATCAGAACTTTCAAGTTGATGAGGTTTTTATTTTTTTAAAGCTGTTCCAAGGAAGAAAAAAATAGTCCAGATAATAGCAGAAATTATTGAATTAGAAAAGGGAAAAATGATGATCAATAAGTAAATTAAGAGCTAAGAGATAAGTAAATTAAGGAGCTAACTCTTTTAAAAAAATATCCGACACAACAGACCAAACTCTGGCTACTCTAGTTATTACAAAGAGGGAGGGAGTAAGAAACAGCAATTAAATAAAAATTTAAATCTTGTGAGGAAGACAGAAAATGCTTATGCAGTTTTAAGAACGAACAAGGAATTATTTGCACAGTTATATGCTGATAAAGCTGAACAGAAAGAGATAAAAGCACTGGACAACATGAATAAAGAGTTACTCCTGAAGAATTTTTTTAATAGAAAAATAATTATCTCCAAAAGAGGGTCCAGACTCAGGTACTCTTGTTAGTGAGAGATTGTGAATGTGTAAGACATGATTATTTCCAAAGTTATAGAATAGTTCTCAAACCATATTGTTAGGCCAGTCGGTGCCAGTGTCATGGGTAAGATGCAAAGAACTGCACAGAATTAAATTGGAAAAGATAGTTTGTTTAGAAAGTAGGTTAGAGAGAAAGAGTGAATCCACTTCTCCAAGATGGAGAGGGGGCCAGAGCTTAAACAAGCATGGTGGCCGGAGCTTGAGACTAGGGGTCTTTTAAAACTTCTTTTGGGAGTGGGGTTGGGGGGGGGGCGGTTGGCAGGAAAGCATTCACCAGAACTGACATCACGGTGATGATCAGCAGGTCAATGGCTGGCTCAGTCACATAGATGAGAAGGGCAGGTCTGGTAGCTAAAAGACAAACTCTTTTTTTTGAGTCAGGGTCTCACTCTGTCACACAGGGTGGAGTGCACAGCCACCCCAGTGTTGACCTGTGGGCTCCAGCGATCCTTCTGCCTCAGCCTTCCAAGTAGCCGGAACAATAGGTGCGCACTACCATGCCCAGCTAATTTTTTTTTAACTTTTAAATTTTTTATTTTAAAGATGTGGGATACAATTCAGGGTTAGGTATACCATTTTTAAAAAATTTATTGTAGAGACGAGGGCTCACCAAGTTGCCCAGGCTGGTCTCAAACCCCTGGGCTCAGGCAATCCTCTCACCTCAGCCTCCCAAAATGCTGGGGTTACAGGCTTGAGCCACCACACCTGGCAGAAGAATGAGTTAATATAATATAATGTATTAGTTTATAGTACACCACATCAATATACTCCCAAATGTCATCTAAATAAATGTTAAAATTTTATTCAAAAAATTGCCTGGGCATGGTGGCTCAAGCCTGCAATCCCAGCACTTTGGGAAGCCAAGGTAAGGGGATTGCCTGAGCCTGCAGGTTGGAGAACAGCCTGGGCAACTGGCGAGACCTCATCTCTACAATAAATCAAAAAATTAACCGGGTGTGGTGGTACACACCTGTAATTCCAGCTACCTGGAAGGCTAAGGCAGAAGGATCACCTGAGCTCAGCAGGTCGACGCTGGGGTGGCCATGAGTATGCCACTGCACTCCAGCCTGGGTGACAGCGAGACTCCAACTCAAAAGAAAAAAAAATTATTCAGAAAATTAAAAAGTACATCTCTAATAAAAACACTCAATAAATAGTAAAGGCTCATAAATGCATCAAAGGACTGTCCACATAATTACTTAACAATTCTGTGTGGCTGGGCAAGGTGGCTCATGCAGCTTGAGGACAGGAGTCCAAGACCAGCCTGGACAACATAGAGAGGCTTGTCTTTACAAAAAATAAGAAATTATTCAGACATAGTGGTGCACACCTGTAGTGTCAGTTATTCAGGAGGCTGAAGCAGGAGGATTGCCAAGAAGTCCAGGCTGTAGTGAGCCATAACTTTACCACTGAATTCCAGCCTGGGAGACAAAGCAAGACCCTGTCCCCCCCCAAAAAAAAAGAAAAAAAGAAAGAAATGTAACTTCCTCAAACCTCCCCTTAGTTCAACATGGCATTCCCTTTACTGATTTCAAAATGTCTTAGACAGATCCTAACTCTTGCTACCAATTGCCAATCAGAAAATCCACCTATTACCTGTGAACTCCCAAGTGGAGATGTCCCACCTTCCTAGGCTGAACCAATGTAAGTCTCACCTCTATTGAATTATGGATTGTTGGGGTTTTTTTTGCAACTTTTGCCTCCCTGATGTATATAACCAAGTTACAATTCAAGCACGTCAGGCCCACATTCTCGGGACCTCTTGGGATCATGCCACAGACCTAGGCCACTCACATTTAGCTCAGAATAAACCTTCTTAAATATTGTACAGAGCTTGGCATCTTTCATTAACAGAATGAAGGAGGAGACACCACTAAGGATACAACAGAAAAAGGGCTATCGTGAACAACTTGATTCAACAATGTAGATAAAAGGTCAAGCATGTAGGGAAAGGCATAACAATTGACAAAAGATAAAACAAAAATATTAATAGCCCTATATGTAGTTTAATCATGGAATTCATAATTTTAAGAAACCTTCCTGCAGAGAAAACTCCAGTCCCACAATGTTTTATCAGATAAATTCCACTAAACATTAAAAATAAAACTAACAGCAATCTTACAGAAGCTGTTTCAGTAAACAAAGAATAAGTAAACACTTTCAATTTTCTTTAATGAGGCAAGAATTACTGCGATACAAAAATAATTTTAAAAATACAGACCAATATTCTTTGTGGACATAAATGTGCAAGTCCTTTTATGTTAGCAAAAAAAAAAAATCTAATAAGGTATTTTTAAAAAGAGATGACACTGTGATCATATGAGTTTTATTCCAGGAAGGAAAAAGTTTGATTTGTATTTTATGTATTTATTTATTTATTTATTTTGAAAGCAGGATTTATTAAGGGGACAGACTATCTCCCACAGTGGGAGGAGACCTGAGAAGTTTGCCTGATTTGTACTTTTAAACTCATTTATTAAAAATAAATAAATAAATAAAACTCATTTATGTCATTAACTTTATTCACATAAAAGAAGGAACTTTATGATCATCTCAATAGGAATGGAGAAAGAATTTGACAAAATTCAACACCTATTGAAAATAAAATAAAAAACTCTTGACAGACTAAAAATAGGGAGAAATTTCTTCCATCTGACAAAGGACATCTACTAAAAACCCAGAGATAACAAATATCATTCTTCATAGTGAAATGTTGAAATATTGTGAAATACTGGAAAATTCACCTTAAGAACCAATTTAACATTGTACTGGAGGTCTTAGCAATGAAATGAAGCAAGGAAAAGAAATAAAAGGCAGACATCTTGGAGAGAAAGAAGTAAAATGGTATTAATTCACAGATAACATGATTTTTTTAACATAGAAAATCCTAAAGAATCTAAGTAACAATTAGATAGAACTAATCAGTGAATTTCATAAGATATGAAATTTTATGTCAGTGTATAAACATCAGCTTATTACCAATATGCTTAGCCAATAATAGGAAAATTATATTAAAATAACATTTCCGTTTATAATAACATTAAAAAACTAAATAGGTTAGGAATTTCCTAAAAGTTATACAGGGACTCTATACTGCAACTATCATTTTTTAATTAAAAAATGTAAAAGAGGACTTAAAATTTAAATAAATGGAAAAATATAACATGATCACAGAGGAAAAGAGGTCAACATTGTTAATGAGTCAATATTGCTCAGAAGTCAATTCATCCCAAATTGAACTACAAATTCAACATTATCCCAGTCAAAATCCCAGACGGCATTTTTGTAGAAATTGCCAGGTTGATTTTAAAATGTATTTGAAATGCAAAGGACCAAGAATAGAAAAAGCAATCCTGGGAGAGAAGAACAGAGTTGGAGGAATTGCGTTATCTGATTTGAAAACTTACCATAAAGTGACAGTAATTAAGACAGTGTGTTTTGGTGTAAGAGTAGGCAAATTGTTCAATGGAATAAAAAAAGAATCCAGAAATAGACCTGCATGTACACGATCAATTGGTCTTTGAGAAAAGCACCCCGGCAATTCAGTGTGGGAAGGAATGTCAACAAAAGATGCCAAACCAACTGGATAAACATATGGGAAAAATGTGCTCCCATCCCTGCATGGTGCCACATACAGAAATTCTTTTGAGATGGATTATGTATGTAAAACCAAGAGCTACAGATACAGGGCATCTAGAAAAACACATAGGAGAATAATTTCATGACCTTGATGAGGTAAAGATTTCTGGATAGAAAACAAAAAACAATCCTAGAAGAAAAATAAAGGTAAATATGACTTCTGCGAAAATAAAAACTTCTGGTCTGCAAAAGATGTAATTTAGAAACTAAAATAGACAAGGGATGCACTGGGAGAAAATATTTGCAACTCATAGATATAGCAAAAAAAAATTGTATCCAGAATATATGAGGCAAACCTGCAAATCGATAATAAAAAGACAGAGAACAATAAAGTAAGGCAAAATACTTAACAGATGCTTCAGGAAACATAAAATACAATGACCAATAAGAATATGAAAAGGTGCTCAATGCCATTAGCCATCAGGAAATTTGAATGGAAACCACCATGCTGTGAGTTTCACTTCCCATTTATCAGAATTTAGAAGACCGATAATTCTAAGTGTTGGAGGCCAAGGTGAGGGGATTGCCTGAGCCTGCAGGTTGAACAGCCTGGGCAACTTGGTGAGACCTCATCTCTACAATAAACCAAAAAATTAACCGGGTATGGTAGTACACACCTGTAGTTCCAGCTACCTGGAAGGCTAAGGCAGAAGGATCACCTGAGCTCAGTGGTTCGACACTGGGGTGGCCATGAGTGTGCCACTGCCCTCCAGCCTGGGTGACAGTGAGACTCCAACTCTATCTTGTGGGCAGGAGGGAAAATGAAAATCACTTTTGAAAACAGTTTGACAGTTTTGTTTCGTTTTGTTGAGTTGGAGTCTTACTCTGTTGCCCAGGCTGGAGTGCAGTGGCATGCTCATGGCCACCAGAGCCTCGACCTGCTGGGCTCAGGCGATACTTCTACCTCAGCCTTCTAAGTAGCTAGAACTACGGACACATGCCACCACGCCCGGCTAATTTTTTTATTCATTGTAGAGAGTTGGTCTCACCAAGTTGCCCAAGCTGGGACAGTTTTTTAAAGGGTTAAACACAGACCTAACCTAGGACTCAGCAAATCTATTCCTAGATATTCTTCATCCCTGAGAGAAGTGAAAACATTTGCCTATCCAAAGACTTGCTGGCTCAGCCTGTAATCCCAGCACTTTGGGAAGCTGAGGCGAGTGGATTGCCTGAGCCCGCGGGTTCAAGATCAAACTGGACAACTTGGCAAGATCTCATCTCTATAATAAACCAAAAATTTCCCGGGTGTGGTAGAACATGCCCATAGTTCCAGTTACTTGGAAGGCTGAGGCAGAAGGATCATCAGAGCCCAGCAGGTCGATGCTGGGGTGGCCGTGAGAGTACCACTGCACTCCAGCCTGGGCGACAGAGTGAGACTCTGACTGAAAAAAAAAAGAATTTTTATAGCCATTTTATGCATAATAGTCAAACCCTGGACACAGTCCAGGTGTCCATCCACAGAAGACTGGGTAAACACATGGTGATATACAAGGTATATAAGGGAGTATCAAAAAAAAATTATTTTTTGGAAGATGGGCCCTCTCAGGCTTCCCCCACTCGGTAAGTGTTCTAGGATCTCATTGGCATCAGCGTACCAGCTCGTGTTGTTGTGAGAGGCTGTGTTTGGCTTCTGCAATTTTTTTTTTTTTTGGAGATTCTTTCAAAGCATTTGCCCATTTTATGATGGGTGATTTATGAACATACTTGCCCACACCACACTGAGTGTTCAGCAGTTTTTGACCAAAAGCAGCATGACTCCCATGCCCCACCTTCCCTAGTTATCCAATCTTGCCCTGATGACTTTTTTTTGTTTCCCTGGATTTAAAAAAAAAATTTGATTATAAAGATGTGGGGTACATTTCAAGTTTAGGTATATAAACATTGATCATGCAGGTACCCTTGTTGATGAGGTATACCCCTCCCTCCCCTAGTGGTTTCCCTCAACTGCCAATCCCACCCTCCCCTCCCCTGACAGTTTTCCACTACTGCCAATCGCTTTCTTATAGCATTATAGTTGTTCAAGGTCCATTTATGAGTGAGAACATATGGTACTCTGTTCTTTGTTTCTGTGATAGATCACTGAGTATGATTGGCTCCAAATCCATCCAGGTTGCTGCGAAGTCCATATGTTTGTCTTTCTTTATGACTGCATAATATTCCATTGTGTGTATGTACCACATTTTCTTTATCCAGTCCAGCTTTGATGGGCAACATAGTTGGTTCCATGTTTTTGCTATTGTGAATAGAGCTGCAACAAACATATGTGTGCAGGTATCTTTTTTGTAGAATGATTTGAGTTCCTCCAGGTATATTCTCAATAGGGGAATTGCTGGGTCATAAAGGGAAATGTTTTGCCAATGTGGAAGAGGTGAAACAAAAAACGTCAGAAGCACTAAAAGACATCAAAAGTAACAAGCTCAAAAACTGTTTTAAGCAGTGGAAAAAGCGTCTTGATAGGTGTATTGCATCCAACAGAGAGTACTTTGGTGGTTACTGAAGTTTAAACATGTAAGAATAAATACACATTTTTTAAATAAATAAATTCTGGGGTTTTTTGTCCCCCCATTTTTACACCATTCAGCAGCACAAGTGAATCACCTGCTGAACACACAACAAGATGAGTCTCCTAATCATTTTCCTGATCAAAAGGAGTCGGAAATAAGAGTACGTGTTGCATCGTTCCACGTGGCAAGCGTGTTCATCAAGTCACCAAATGTTGCCCTTGAGACGTATGCATTGCATCAAATGTGAACCCTCTCCTTCCCCCTCCCTCTGCTTCTCCCCTTCTCTCTCCACCCCTCTCTCCCCCTCCCCTCCTCCCTGTCCTCTTCTTCCCTCTCTTCTCCCCTGCCTTCCCTTCCCTTCTCTAGCCCTTTCCTTCTCTCCCCTCCCCTCTCCTTCTCTACCTCCTCTCTCCTCCCCCTCCTCCCTTTTTTCTCCTCTTCTGCCTTACCCCCTCCTTCCCTTCACTTCCCTCCTCTCCTTTCCTCCTCCCCTTACTCTTCTTCTTTCTTCTCCTCCCTCCTCCTCCTTCTTCTTTCTTTCTCCCTCTCCCTGTCCCCCACCTCTCTCCTTCTCCTTGTTACCACTTTCTCTCCCCCTGCACTGAAAACAAGTAGTGTACTCCAGTTAAGCTTATGAAAAATCATAACTGTCCTGCCAATAATGTGAGTCACATTTCTCATTTTGGAGTGTGAATTGCAATTATGGAAAGTGAATGCAAAGGTCACTCCTTTCATGTTGTATTGGAGCATAGCTATTAGCTTTTGACTCATGACAAGGTCTGTAGACACAGGGTTGCGCCTACACGTAGACACAAACACACAGGAATGCACATCAGCCAGCCACATCTGCAGAGAGCTGGAGGTAGTGACCCTTCAGGCACACTGAGCACACTTGTGCCCGGATCTTGGCTTCTAAACACCATTTTTCGCTAAAAGAAACCAGGGCTCCTAGGATGGCTAGTCCTAGTCAGGGAGAACAAGGGGCAGCCTGCAGTGTCTACTGTCGGAAAGTAAGAACATGCTCTAAGAATGAGAGGTCAAGGGGTTCCTGCTGGCCAAATCAGGGATAATTCACTCTGGATGAAACTGGTGAGGCCGCTGTAGAAGACCCTGGCGGGTGGGGCAGGGGGGAGGTGGGATTGACAGCAGTTGATATCTGCCTGGGGTGGGGTGGGGGCACACCTCATCAACAAGGGTAGCTGCATAATGAATATTTGCATATCTAGCCCTGAATTGTACCCCACAATTTTAAAATAAAAATTAAAAGAGAAAAAAAGAAAAAGAAGATCCTGGCAGGGCGAATCAGAGCCTGGGTCCTGCAGACTGCAGTGTTGGCCTGGCAGGAAGCATCTGAGCAGCAGGGCCAGGGAGGTCAAGACTGAAGGGTCTCAGGAGCACCTGGACACTAACCCCACCTTGGGGCCCCACCAGGCATCTTGCTGGAGTGTGTTGGATGAGCAGCAGTGTAACTGCTTCCTGGGGGTTAACATGGACGGAGTGGTGGGTGTGTGTTATGAACAGGCTGCAAAGTAGTGCCCACAGGATTGAAGACATGGTGGAGACTGGAGTCCCAGATGACCAGACACAGTTGAGCGGGGAGAGTGTTGGGTGAAGGCCAGACCTTCGGCAGCCCTGATACTCTCAGCACCTGCCTGGCCAGAGGGCGTCTCCACGGCAAACGCATCTCAAGGCAATGACGGTTCTGGAGATGAACCTGGCCCCCACAGGGACAAGGGGTGGTGGCGGTGCCTGCGTAAGACCTCGGTCATCTGTGGGGGGAGGGAGGGACGTTGAAGACATTAATGAGCTTCCGAGGAGTGCCAGGTGGGAGCGGAGGGGCAGGTGAGGCTGCGTGTGTACAGCAGGAAGAGGAGTCCCTGGGTGTGTCCTCCTTCCTCAGTGACTCTTTCTCCTTGTCTGTGAAATGGGAGGATGCACATACCTCCCCAACCCAGAGATGCCAGGGAGGATCAAGGGCTGGGGGAGGAAGCGCCTGGCCAAGGTGGCTCCTGGCTGTGACCAGGTCCCAGAGACCATCCTGTCTCTGCAGATGAGGAGGCTGGCTGCCACCCTTCCAGACATCCCCTCACTGTCACCATGGTCAGCCAGGCCTGGACACCTGGGAGCCGTTGGCGCCAGGCCCGCTGGATTCCAGCCACTTCCTGCCCCTTCTCGGATCCCAGGTACAGCCAGGCGTCTCCCTCATGCTCTCACCAGACTCAGGCATTTGGGGGGAGTCTGCTCATAGTGCAGCTGCATGCCTCAGACCTCCCCCACCACCTGCCACCCCGCAGCTATTCCAGTTTGGAGAGATTTTATTCCACTCAACAGAGATTGCTAAAGTACAATGAACACGTCTCACTTATATGGTGCGGGCATGCGTGTGCCTCATCCCCAATCCTGCAGTCTTCCATGTGGCCTAGCATGTTCCTCCTAGAGGCCCACCCACCCTCCACATTGGGCCCCGCTCCTCCTGGTACAGCCTGGCCACCGGCCACCCTGCTCACTCTCTGTCTCCCCACCCGCGATGACCATGTCACTCCCTGACTCTGACTCGATGTCTCTGGGCTCCATGGCCTCCACATTAAAGGAGTAATCATCTCAGGGAGCCTGGAACAAGGCTGCCAGGGGCGCCCTGCTGTTCCACAGGCAGGGGGGCCGCGTAATTGTCATCTGGTGGGACTCCTTCCATTGAAACAGACCTCTTGGAGAAAGCTGTGCTCAGGAAAGCGTTGAGAACCCCTGGCTCTTCTCGGCAATAATGTTCTCATGCTGTTGAGAAGCTTATCGGAACCCACTGTGACCACTTAATTGCTTATGGCTGGCAAGGGCAGGCCAAGAGGCTCTGGGCGATGGAGCAGAAAGGCCGGGCACTGCGTCTCAGCCGAACAAGGAGGAGAAAGGAAGGGCATCGCTGGGTAGCTGTGGAGGGCTGGCAACTGCGTCCTCAGAGCTGCTCAAGGACCACGCTGGCAACTCCATAAAATTTTACTGAGTGGATGAGCTCGCCGAGTTTGGCTGCAGTGGGCAGTGGCTGTCCACGCTCCCAAGGTCTGTGAAGAGGTGAACAGGCAGGTCCACGGGGCATCTGGGACAGACTCAACCTGTTCCAGGCGAGGCGGACTTGCCACGGTCCTGGGAATCAAGCTGGACCCTGTACCCTCTCCTGCAGCACTGGGTGCACAGCAACTGGGCCCTGGACAGGATGGCTGTGACCAGGGGGCGCTCAACCTTTGTGGGATGGAGCTATCTGCATCCCACCAGCAAAGCTGGATCAAGTCACCCTGCCACATATGGAATCTGAGGTGTTACGTGGTTCGGCAGCCTCTGCCCTCCACACCAAGGGTCGTGTGTCACCACTGCCCAGACGGAAAGAGGGGCCCTGAGCTGACCCAACAGCCTCTCTGTGGGCTCCTGTCCTAGGACAAACAGCTGAGGAGAGGGCCCCCAGCCTATGGCCTGCATGGCTTCCTAACCCACAGCGGCAGCGCTTGTCAGAGTTCCATGGTGTGGCTGTCCCGCCCACACAGTGACACACAGGGAAAGGGATCTGAATGGGGCCACATGTGTCCCACATCTGGTCCTTGGTGCATCTCCAGGTCCCCAGGGCTGTGCTCTGACTTTGGTTCACAGCTCACTGAACACTAGGCCAGAGTCTCGCGCCCTGGGACCCTGGTTGTCCTGCTATTCCCCCAGCAAGGGTCCTGGACATGGAGGATCCATCCACTTGCCCCTGGGAAATGAAGCCACCCCCTTGTGCGGGTGGTGGGGGTGGGGTGTGGGGCGGGCATGGGGTGGGGTGTTGGGGGGTGGAGGCAGCTTCTCCACCCCCAAGTTGGGGCTCCTCTCGAGTGGAAATGTGGGGACAGGCGCCTCCCTTCTGCTGGTTCTCTCTACTGGGGTGACATGTCTCCCTGGATGGGGCCTCTGCTGTCCTGTTCCTTAGCAGGACAGGAGCCCTCAGCCTGCCCCACCCAGGCCTCCGAGAGAGTGGGAACACTGACCAGGCATCTGATCTAAACGGGCACCTCAGGGCTCCTCAGGACTCCTCTCCCCTTGGGCACTTGGTACCCTTCTCAGCTGGAGTGTCAAAGACAGCAGTGGGGCTGCCCCTCCCACTGAGGACATGAGTACCACCCAGCATGGTAGTAAGACCAAACAGCCTGTCCTCTTCAACCCACCCTTGAGATCACTCTCCTCCCACTTGGTCCTCCCATGATGGGCGGGGCAGGAGTGACTTCAGTATCTTTCTTTTTTTGAGTCA
>CAUYQG010193060.1:0-34671 GCA_963574415.1 Tarsius wallacei
CACCCCCGGCTGATTTTTTGATTTTATTGTAGAGATGAGGTCTCGCCTGCCCAGGCGGGTCTCGAACCCGCGGGCTCAGGCAATCCACTCACCTCAGCCTCCCAAAGGCGTGGGATTACAGGCTGAGCCACCGAGCCCGGCCGCGATGAAAAAATTTTAAGGATTGTAAGAACAGGCTGAACTGAAGGTTGAGGCAGAAAACCACAGAGCAGAACGGGCAAACTAGGGTCTGCGGGTCCGATCCAGGCTCAGTCTGTTTTTGTAAGGCCCATGGGTGAAGAACAGTTTGTGTATTTTTTCATGGTTGGAAAAAGAAATCAAAAGAAGTAAAATATTTCATGATGTGAAAATTACATGAAATTCAAATTTCACTGTCCATAAATGAAGTTTTATTGGAGCACAATCATGCCAACTCACTTACCCAGTATCTATTGTTGCTGTCAGACTACAAGGCCAATTTGAATAGTTGCACCAAAGACTATCTGCCCTTGACAGAAAATTCTGCTGACCACTGCACTAGAAATGCTCAGTAAACAATAAGCAAAGCAGCTCCATTGATCATGTAAATTCCACACCACAGAAAACTATCAAGTAGAAAAAGTTTTCACTTGATAGTGACAAGTACTCAGAACCCATTTGTTTACAGACTAGCAAGAATGTTTCTAGAAGTTACTATCAAGCATACTGGCTTGAAGCATAAAAAAAAACCTTTTAGCTGATGCCTTCACAGGGATAATAAACAAAATACTTCTAACATCAAATCTCCAAGTTCTCTGTCATATTATTCACTTGGTCTGAACCTCAGCTCATTTTATGAATCTAGATTGGCAACGGCAAATATTCCCAAACCTGTATTTAAAAAAAAAATACCATCACTAACCACAGCACTCCTTTTCAAAAGGACCTACTGTCAGCCTCAAAATCCCCTCTCCAAGAGGCCCAGCCAGTCAGTCGCCTGCAACAGAAGACGAAATCCATCTACAACCCTAGACTAGACAATCTCTCCTACTCTTGGAGAACTTCACAAGATGCCATCACTCATCGGACAAGACTGTGTGAACTAACAATCATTCCAATGAACATCATTTTAAGTATGCACAGGGATTATATAGTCCTAAGAAAATGAAAAAATGCAAGCTATCCCAACAGATTCACAGATCTTATCTTTGCAGAGGAAAGACACGTTATCTTAGGACTCCATCATGTTTAACAATCTTTAGAGCCAACTGTGAAATGAGCGTTGAAAAAAAATAAATGTGAAGCATTATTTTGTACTGGTACAAGAGCAGACACATGGACCAATAGAAAAGAATACAGAATCCAGAAATAAACCCAAATACCTACAACCAACTGATCTTCGACAAAGCAGACAAAAGCGTACACTGAAGAAAGGACACCTTATTCAACAAATGATGCTGGAAACATTAGACAGCTATATGCAGAAAAATGAAACTTGATCCCTATTTCTCACCATATACAAAAATTAACCCAAAATGGATTAAAGACTTAAATGTCAAGCCTGAAACTACAAAAATCCTAAAGGAAAACCTATTAAAAAAACTCTTCTGAACATTGGCCTAGGCAAAGAATTTATGACAATACCCCAAAAGCAAATGTAACAAAAACAAAAATAAACATGTGGGACTTAATTAAACTAAAAAGCTTCTGCAAAGCAAAAGAACAATTAACAGAGCAAATAGGCAACCTACAGAATGGGAGAAGATATTCACAAACTATATATATATCTGACAAAGAACTAGTATCAAGAATTTACACTCACACAAACCAGCAAGAAAAATACAAAAATTTTAAAATGGGCAAATAACATGGACAATATCTCTCAAAAGAAGATACACAAATGGTCAACAAACATGAAAAATGCTCAATATCACGAATCATCAGGAAAACGCAAATTAAAACAATGAGATATTTTATACCATTCAGAATGGTCATTATTAAAAAAACAGAAAACAACAGATGTTGGTGTGGCTACAGTGAAGAGAATGCTTATACACGGTTGGTAGGAGTGTAAATTAGTACAACCTCTATGGAAATCAGTACAGAGATTACTCAAAGAACTCAAAGTAGATCTACCATTCAATCCAGCAATTCCACTAACTTGATTTTCTACCTGAGAGAAATAAGAATGTTGATTTATTTTCAAATTGGAGCCTGGCTTATCGTGGATTCTCAAGACGATATCTACATGCTTTGTGCTTCTCTTTTGTGACTCACTTCCTGCTTCTTTGTGCTTCCTTTTCACAGGCTTTTTACTTAGGCAGGCTTCATGTTTAAACTTTTGGCAGGATCCAATCAGAATGGTAATTCTGTAAACTAATGAGCCAATGAAATGATTCTGTAAGCCAATCAAGATATGCCACACAGGCATCATACAGGAGAGCCTGTAACTTACGCAGTGTTCCTCCAATGAGGAACCAGGAAAGGAACCTCCATTTTAGGATAAAAGTGCTGATTCTTCCTGTTTGGGTGTGCCTGCCCACCAGACACCTAATCTTGCAAGACTGTCATTAAAGTCTCCCTTCTGCTGCACTCCATGCCTCTATGTCCATCCTTTAATTTTGGACAGGTGAGTTCATTTATCACAAACCTAAAGGAACAAAGGTCATTATACAAAAAGACACCTGCATTCATGTTTATTGTAGTACAATTCACAATTGCAAAGAAGTGAAATCAACCTCAATACCCATCAACTAATGAGTGGATAATGAAATTGTAGTATATACATCACCATGGAATACTGTTCAGTCATAAAAAAGACTGAAATAATGTATTTTTCAGCAACCTGGATGGAATTAGAGACCATTATCCTAAGTGAAATAACGCAGAAACAAAAAGCCAAATGCTGCATATTCTCATATTTAAGTGGCAGCTAAACTAAGAATCCGCAAAGGCATAGAGAATGGTAGCATGGACATTGGAGACTCAGAAGAGGGAGGGTAGAAAGGAGGGGGGAAATGAAAAAAATCACCTACAGGATACAATATGCACAAATGGGGGTGGTGGATACACTTAGAGCCCAGAATTCTTTGCCACTATACAATGCAACCATGTAACCAGAAACTATTTATACCCCCTAAAGATACTGAAATGTTTTGAAATGTAATATTAAAAAAATAAAATTAGGCTGAGCACAGTGGTTCATACACACAATCCTAGCACTTTGGGTAGGTAAGTCGGGATTTCTTGAGGCCAGGATTTTGAAACCAGCTTGAGCAAAACAGTGAGACCCCGGCCCTACAAAAAAAAAAAAAAAAAACCAAAAAACTAAACAGCCAGGCACGGTGTTGCACAACTATATATAGTCACAGCTACTTAGGAGGTTGATACAGGAGGATCTCTTGAGCCCAGAAGATTAAGGCTGCAGTGAGTTGTGACTGTGTCACTGGACTCCAGCCTGGGCAACAGAGCAAGACCCCAACTCTAAAAAGAAATAAAACATTTCCTTAAAAAATAATTTTCTTTAAAAATTAGGCACTGAATCCTATGAGAGATACAGTCTTTTGTGAAGAGTAAAGGGAGAAAGCCCTGGGAGAGGGGTGCTCCCTTTTCACTTCACTTGCAATGGAAATGAAAAGGCTCTTGCCTCTGCAACACCCAAATGGCAAGTTTCTTTCCTTTCTCCTGCTAAATCATGATCCCACATTATGTATGCCATGTAATTAAATGACTCTACTCCTTCTATTCACACTCATCTTGCCTAGGAAAAGCTGCACGTGAACCAGCAGCATCTACTGCACCTTCTACTGACATCAATCCTCTATTTAAATACCCATCACACACAGCCAAGCAAACTCTGTCTAAATAGCCATGTGTGATAACAAGTCCCACAGTGAAGTCTCCTGACGAGGTGAATGCAACGGACATGTGTCACAAGCATCTGTCTGCCCTAGCAAGCTGCTCTCCACTTCATTGTGGAGAATTACTTTAGCCCCACCGAGTGCAGGTTGGGGTCAGCAATAAATCCATATTTCCTCTTTAATATAAGACATGAGAATGTGATTCAAGTCAGACTAACTCTATTTACTCTTCTGGTACTGTGACTCTTGAACTGAGTGACAGCAAGGTCAGGGAAGTGCTGAAGGGTACGTATTCCAGTGGCAATAGCTGGCTAGAGCTCTCAGTTTCCACCAACCCAAAATCAGAGCTGCCCTCATTCCAACTAGGTTTTGGAGAGTTTTCTCCACTTTCCCACCATTCAATGAGTTACCCCACCAACAAATTGTCTTTTATGTGATCAATGCTCTCCATTATGCAGTCAAAAAACTTTAATGCATACTGAGCTCACTTGGGCAGTGCATATACAAAAATCTTTAACACAGACAACATGCTCACTTTTATTTGATCACAGAAACTGCATATTTCCCTTTCAGTTGGGTGAAGCAAGGGTTCACATCCCGTAATCATCATTAGACTAAATATTCCGGAACAGTTTACCTCTCACCTTCTTCGCTTTCTTCCCATAAGTATTATGCACTGTGTTGCCCAGGGTGGCTTCAACCTCCTGGGCTCAAGTGATCTTTCCGTCTCAGTCTCCCCAGCAGCTGGGACTACAGGTACCACAGTAGCAGGCTAGATTTACAGTTTTTGAACACAGATGGGATATAAATAATTTTAGGAGCAAAAGGATAAAAGAGGAGGAATGCTAAGTAATTCTATTATTTGCATTTTCTAAGAAATAGGCATATCCCTTCTTTATCCTCAACACAGGTATATTGCTTTTTGTGTTATCTTCAGTATTTTATGAAAATATCTCTGCATTCTTGGTTTCTCCAATTCTCACAGACCCATATCATTTTACAAAACTAGCTATATCACCTTGGCCTCTGGGCCTTTAGTTTTCCTCACCTGTATAATAGGAAAACAGTGTAGGTTGTGTGGGGATTTTCTAAGTACTAGAAACAGCATATGCAAAGCAAGCTCAGTGCTGGAAAACAGCAGGTGTTTTAAGGTGACGGTTTTTTTATTATCCATGGTTATAGCTCCCTCATGCCCTCACGCAGTCTATTTACATTCAAGTTGAAAGTTCCCTGTACAATCAGGCACTTCAGAAGATCCCAATCATCCATCCTTAATCATTCGGTCAGAATTTAATCCTACAGCCACCTCTGTCCCTCTTGAGTTGCATGCACCGTATTTCACATCAAAATATCAAGCCATTAAATGATATCTCCCTTTCCCCTCAAATTTTTTAATCTGCCTAACTTCTAGTCTCCCACAAGTAAGTGAAGAATGTGCATGCTGAGATGCTGATCTCTCCTAACCGCCAGGCAATGGACTCACATTCTGTCTGTGTATTAACTTGAAAAAGACTGGGAAGCACTGGCCTGGATGAGTGATCTTCATGCGCATTTCAACTGCCTGGGAATCTTGTCAAGTAAAACACAGATTCCGAGTCAGTAGATTGGAACCTGAGATTCTAACCAGCTCCCGTGGGATGCCAATCTGTGGCCAATGCTTGGAGCAAAGAGCACTAGAGTACAGGTTTTATAATACCTAATAATCCTTCTCTTATGAAATAGAAAAAGATAACAATGAGTCTCAAAACAAACATTTCCCATTTTTCTGATTATAATAACTTTAAAATTTTCTCTTCTATCGTATAAAGTAATAATTTTTCATGTGCTGAAGAACAACTGTCTTTCACATATACAGAATCTGAAAAACTTCCTAATAAACATTAAAAGGCAATCATTTACTGGGGCTCAGAAAAAGATGAAATAAAATTTTAACAGAAACAAAATAAATAAAAAGTTAATTTTGGAGTCGGAGACAAGAGGATTGCCTGAGCCCAGGGGTTCGAGACCAGCCTGGGAAACTTGGTAGGACTTCGTCTCTACAATAAATAAAAAAAATTAGCCAGATGTGGTGGTGCACACCATTAGTTCCAGCTACTTGGAAGGCTGAGACAGAATCGCCTGAGCCCAGCAGGTTGAAGCTGCGGTGGTTCTGAGCATGCCACTGCACCCCAGCCTAGAAGATAGAGTGAGACTTCAACTCCAAAAAAAAAAAAAAGTTAATTAATATAATTCACAACTAAAAGTTCACTGTAATATAATTAGAAATAAGAACACCATTTTCCCAACTATTCCAAAGACAACTAAGAAAGCTGAAGAAGTAACTCAGTAGTAACTCAGAAGAAGTAACCCAGGTCACTGAAACCCCAGTCTTTCTACAACAAAGCTTTTCCTGCCTGACATGGTTGAACCACATCCTCCCCAAACCCACAGGGCTTGACTCCCAATACCTCAGAATGTGACCTTATTTAGGGACATGGTCACTGTTGCTGATGTCATTAGTTAAGATGAAGTAGGATGAGTCCTAATCCAATATGACTGATGTCCCTTATAAAAAGGAGACATGCACATAAGGAGAATGCTATGTGAAGATGACAATTATGCTGCCACAGAACAAGAGGGCACCACAGAATAGAGGAGGGGGGCATGGAATAAAGTCTTCCCTGTGCCTTCAGAGGCAACATGACCTGCTCTTGGACTTCTAGCCTCCAGAAACATGAGACAACAAAGCTCTGTTGTTTAAGCCACTCCGTTCATGGCACTTTATCACAGTAGCCCTAATAAATGAATACACGGTTTCACTGTGCTTCCTCCCAAATAAGAAGGAAGAGTAAGGTCTAAAGATGACTGTGCAGATAGATGGCAGCCAGACCACAGAGGGTCTGGTGTGTCAGATTGTTGGCTTGATCCTTTTGGCAACAAGGATACATACACTGAAAGGTTTTAAGCAGGTTAATATCAGGTCTATTAAGTGCAAATGAATGTGTAACAGGTGTCAAAAACATTTATTCAAGCTCGGCCTAAAGACTCCTTTATGCCAAAATTTACATATTTTATTATATAAAAAATGTTCTTACAGTCATCAGAAAAATTTCTACCCTACCACAAAATATGAATGCCTCAAGAAGTCACCTTTATTTGCATGTCACACTTAAAATTCTTCTAGATATTAGAGACATAGATAAAAAGTTATAGATCAAATGAGTTCTTGTTTTCCAAAGAAAATTATGTCCTAGAACACAAAATGCCAGCATTTTGTTTTGCTTTATTTGGGGGAAGAAATGTTTATCTGAGTACTTGCCTTAAAGAGGCTTTTGATGCAGAGAACCAAGTCTCTGACACCAAACACAGCCTCACAATCAACCCCTCAGTGAAGACTCAGTCCCTAAACATTAGGACCTTATCCTTTGTTAGAATTCCAGTGGCTCTCTTTCCTCTTTTAATAGAAACTTGAATCAATGGAAAATTATCCGTTTAGAAAACAGTATTATGTTTTACTTTACTTTTTCTTTTTAAGCAAACTTTTCTCTAAAGTACACGCACATACAGAGAAGTGCAAAGTGTGATAAATTTTCACATGAACAGACCCATGTAACCAGCAACACAAAAGAGAACATGACCATGATTCAGGGTCCCTGCTCTGTTTCCATCATCTATGCCCACAAAGTAAAAATCTCTCCCTGGCTTCAAACACCAAAGACTAGCTGTGGCTGATTAAAATGTTATATAAAAGGAATTATACAGTATTATGATCTTCTGTGTCCATTCAACATTGTTTGATAATAGTTTACTTTTAACTGAAAGTTTTTAGAAATATATATATTCTATTTTTATTTGAACTAGATGTTCAAATTTCATTTTGAATTTTCTCCAGCTTAAATTCTAGTTGCAGCAAAAGAAATTAAAACTTTAGTGTTCAAAGCATAATCAGTTTTAGTTTCCAGTCATTTTTTCATTCAAGTCTCTAAATTCTAACAATATTAAAGAAAATTTGCAAAAAAAATAATAAAAAGGCAAATATTTTATATCACCTAAGTGGTCACAAGTCAAACTTTTTGCCTTTTATACATAAAACTTATCTACATAAAAGATACTTTCCACTTTGTAATAAAAGAACACAGATGTAACTTGAAAATCTTGAATTTTCATTCTTTCCCCCCATGTATGTGATAGATATTTCTGTTATTTTAGGACTATGTCTGTGGTACATTGGAGAGTCAAACAAAAGTATCAGGTAATACAAAAAATGGAGAACCAGCTTAATAGGCGTATTTGAAAGAACATGTTTCCTTATTCAAATAGGAGGCAATACTGACATGCAACTCCTAAAAATAATATATTCTTAATTTTTTTTACTAGTTCTACCTGAATGAGAATCTTCCAAGAACTGCATTAAAGATAGCAGAAATAAATTAATATTCCACCTACAGCAAACCCTAGAAACCGATATTCTATGCTAAAGCAGCCCATGAGGGAAATGTGGCTGCACACAGCTGTGTAATAAGTCAATTTGTTACCGTGACAATCATCTCGAAAGGAGAATCATGGTTGACAGACAACAAAAACTTAAGATTAGACTCAGGGGCAATATACAACAGAACCCCACAAGGTTTTTGTTTTTGCTTTATTTTTATCAAGTCTGTTAAATCATTCACTGGGAAACACATGATTCAAACTAGGCTTTCAGAAGTATCATTCTAACGTTAACATCATTAATCAGTCAATAAATATTTTAATGTTTTCAGAAATTTGTTTACTCAACAAATATTATGAAATATACATTATATATACATTTTATTGATCAGAAATAAAAGAGCTGTTGTCTTTTTGGAAGGGGGAGACAAATTAATCCTAAAATAATGTAAATAAATATAAAACTATCACTGTTATAAGAGCTAGAAGAAAAGATACAAAATGCCACAACAGTATCTAGTAAGGAAATCTGACTAATCTAGGAGTGGGAGGGCGATGGCACTGCAGTGGAAGGGTCAAAGAAAAGAATTAAAAGTGTCAGTGTGGGGGTAGAGACACATTCCCAGTTGAGAACAGCAAGTGCAAAGGCCCTGAGGCAAGAGGTAATAGGGGTAGTATAAGTAACAAAGTCCATTAAACTGAGCTCCTAAGGACAAAAGAAAGGTAACTCCAAAGATGAGGAGCAAAGGCCAAAAAGATCTGGTATGACAATGCATGAGATTAAGCCTTAGTGACAAATTCTAAATAACAGTAAATTTCTCAATAAAATCTCATGCTTCTCAGGTCAAACAATCTAAATATAGACCTGTCTCCTCAGGACAAGAAAGTATAGTGATATAATAGTTTATTTTTATCCTCAAGGTGTCACTGCTACACTCATCCTTAATGACATTTTGCAAGAAGTCTATAATTTATACTTTTTCTAAGTATTAAAACCAACTCAGAGAAGCAGAAAGCAAAAAATTATAAATTTTAAAAATCTTAATCTGTGCTTTATGTCCTATAGAACCAAGTCAGCATTAAAGATCTACCATTCAAAAACCAGTAATACACTGAAGACATCCCTTGCAACATTCTCCAGAGACCTAAGCATTTAAGACACAAGCATACATATCTCTGCAACGGGCTTTTCCTCATTAACCAAGGACAGTACTGCTATAGTTTACACTAAGAAAGACAATGACCAGGAAGGAAAACAAAAGTAAAATAAAAATCAACTCCCATCTGGGGATTAAGCAGACAGTACCTACTTCTGATTTTTCATTCTAAGTAAACCTAAAGAATAGGTCATTTTTAACAAACATTCATTTAGAAAGAAGTTATCTGGAGAAAGCAACCACGTGCTTCATATGCATCAACAAAAAGAAACCACTGAGAAGATCAAAGAAAATCTCCTCACCAAAGAGTCAAAAACCCACTGGACCTGGGAGGGTATAAACCAAGAACATAGGTTTATCCCCACCCAAGCAGAAGGGCACCTCACATGAAGTGGTTATGCTTTGGGTGCCACAGGGATTATCCATATTATTTGGGCCTTTAGAAAGCCTTTATATTTAGCGTCCAAAGAAAGCATACCTTTTCCACATTTTTTTCAAATCTGTTGAAACACTGCCAGTCTCCATAAAGACAGTTCTTCCAAAAGCACTTTTAATAACTGGCTGTCAGATAAGCCCTTAGCAATTTCCCTTCACGTATTCTTCTGAACATCAAGAAGGAAGGACTTCCTGTCATTTTGTAGACGGTACAAGATGAATGTACATTTTCCAAACAACTTTCTTTTTTTTTTTTTTTTGAGTTGGAGCCTCACTCTGTCACCCAGACTAGAGTGCAATGGCCCCTTCTGATCACCGCAGCCTCAACCTGCTGGGCTCTGGCGATCCTTCCGCCTCAGCCTTCCAAGTAGCTGGAACTACAGGCGCGCGCTACCACGCCCGGCTGATTTTTGATTTATTGTAGAGATGAGGTCTCGCCAAGTTGTCCAGGCGGCTGAACCCACGGGCTCAGGCAATCCACTCACCTCAGCCTCCCAAGGCGCGGGATTACAGGCTGAGCCACTGAGCCTGGCTCCAAACAACTTTCAACTGTTTTTGTTTTGTTTTGTTTTGTTTTTTAATAGAGATGGGTCTCACTAAGTTGCCCAGACTGGAGTAAAGTGGCTATTCACAGGTACAATCATAGCTCACTGTAGCCTCCTGGGCTCAAAGCAATTATCTTGCCTCAGTCTTCTGAGTAGCTGGGATATGTAGTCAGCTACTGTGCCCAGCTCCAAAATTGAATTTTTTAAGGTAGATATTCAGGAGAAACAGTGTGCAACAGTCCTATAAACTGGAAAAACAGTAGATGTTTTCCATGTTAAAGAGGTTTCCTTAAATGCAGGACTTCTGGAAGTTACTAACTATGAATCTCTCATGAGGGGGAAGCATGGGCAGCATTTAACACGCATACATTTGACTACTATTATTGGTGTCCACTGACACCAGAGTAACATCCACATTATAAACCCTGAGAAGGGCTGGAGTTCAATACTGCACAAGCATCTGGCCTTCTGACAATGATGCAAACAACTGTATTACCACATAAAGCTGATATCCAGAGAAAAAATAACCAGTAAGTAGAGCTTTCTTTATAACTAAGTTATCTGAATGTAATCTAAATTTAAAAGAGGTAACACATTCCACTCCTTTCTAATGATTTAAAACTAAATAGGCCCTCAACAAGAAATCTGTGAAAACTATACAAGAGATTCTCTAGTCGCTAAGAAATCCTAACTACGGCACTTCTGCCCATTGCCAGCTCTGGCATGTCTCCCATTCTTTTCTCTCTTCCTCTCTAATAAACTTGGTTTAAGAAAGAAAGAAAGAAAGAAAGAAAGAAATACTAACTGCCCAATAGCTAGGTCTGAATCAAAGATGATTCTGACAGTTCTGTAACCTCCATATCACCATCTCTGCAGCAGGGCTCTAACTGCTTTGAACCCCCAATTCTGATAACTGTGTATCACATAGTTATCACATAAATACCTGCTCAGTTAACCTTCAACAAAGAAACGTAGCTGTGAATACAAGTTTGCCTGCAGTAAGTTCTAACATTGATAATTAGTTTGAAATTCAAACTAATTCGGGGGCGGGGAGATAAAGTCTGGAACTTTATGTGACGTTGTGAACAGTGACAGCACTCCATAAAACAATTGTTCAGGTTAATGACAGAACACAGAGAAGTGCTTTAATTTCTCTCTTGAAAAATATCAAAATGGGCAGCTTTACTCTGTTAATTACATTTCATATGAAATTCATGCTTCAGCAACAAAAGTAACTGTGACAAAATGCCCTTAGTTTTACTGGCTCCTGTGAGCAAAGTCTCTTAATACACACAACAGAGCAAATGAGAAAGAAAAGCTCTGTTAGGTTCTGACTCACTTGCTTCCCTGATCTCATCTGAAAGCCGGGTCTGTCTTTGAGCAATGATATATGCCGTAACACACTGAATGGCCATAATACATTTTCTGGAAAATCAAGCAGGTTAGATGGCTTCGTTTATTATTGTTGATTAGATAGCCTGAAGCTCAAAACTCTGTAAAAGGCCAATCCTCTCCCAGTGTAAAATGTCATGTTTCCAAAAATCTTAAGATGTACTTGCCTCCACCATGTATCCCACTCTGCAGGACCATCACAGCCCAATTTGTGGTTGAAGATAAAAGGCAAGGATAAATTCAAAAGATGAAAAATACTAAGCAGATGGTAAAGTGTGAGAACAAGCAGCATGGGAAAACAAGGAAAGAACTCAATAAATGCACCAAGCAGGAGAGATGACCAAGGCAAGGCAGACACAGGCAAGGAGTGGGCCACTTCAACTGACCAAAAGTGGGCCACGTGTCTACCGAACTGAGTTCTCCTGCTCAAAACTACTGGCTCCCCTTCCGGTTCCACGCCTTCCTTAACGACGAAAAGGGTCAGGTATGTCCCCACAGCGCTAGGATCGGTCCCCACCACAAACACCACAAAGCCCCACACGCAGTGCTGCTCACCTCCTGGCCTGTAGACAACATCATCCTCGGTGATGTACGATGTTATCTCACCAGTGTCTGTTCTTTCATAACGAGATTTTTTTTTCGGTGGTTTCTTTTTGTTCTTTTTCGTGGACTCCTCTGTGGTGGCACTATTGTTGTCATTGTCCTCATCTTCACTGTGATCACTCTCAGCATAATTTTTGGCCCCTCCTTCCAAGGTACAGCTCCGGCGTGGCCTAGAATTCTCACTTTCCCTTGCTTTGTCTCGTTTCTCTCTCTCTCGGTCCCGGTCCCGGTCCCGGTCCTTCTCTTTCTCTTTGTCTTTGTCTTTGTCAGCTGTCATGATTCGCCACGTGCCTTCTTCTGTCCTCTCACGGCTAGGCCTCCGTGAAAGGTAGACAGTAAGCCTGGGCTTCAGTCTTCTGAATTTCTCACTCAATTCCAGGGAAAATCCAACCACTCCAACAACCCCAACGTTTCAAAAATGCTAGGGGGGAAAAAAGAGAAAAAAATCGGTTTCACGTTAATACTTTCTCAAATGTCCTTCCTAAAATAATGGGGTTTTTTTTCCTTTTAAACAAATCTCTACTTATTTAGGCCTTACACCTAAAAACTTCTCACAAGCCATGGGGAAAAAAATTCAAACAACTGATATAAAATGGAAATATACAGTTCTTGGCCTCAGTTAACCAATGGTTTGGTGTCTTCTACAACACCAGTAGTGAAAGTCTGAACACAGAAGAATACACTCTACTTCCTATACACCAACTGTTTTCTCCATTTTAAGGAAAAAGTAAAATGTATCCTGGTGGACAACATATAAAGGTTATTATTATACCACAACATTAATTTAAAGAGGAAAGAGCCTATAGTGAAAATTATTTCTACCTGAAAAAATAATAATAATTTGGATATCCATGGAAAATGTCTCAGGATATCTCTCTCTCTCTCTCTCTCTCTCTCTCTCTATATATATATATATATGTATGTATGTATATATATATGTTCTGAAGACTCCTCCTAGCTTCTTCTACAAATTTCAAGAGCTCCTTTCAAGAAAAAATATAAGATTTGACTCAAAAGGTGAGAGCTTCAAAGCACGAGTCTTTCACCTTCAATTACATTTTATACAGCTTCTTAGTCTACCATCTTCTCAGTCTGCCATTTTAGTTATGTTCCAAGAAAAATGGTTTGTCTAAAGATACACACTATCTCTGCCTTAGCAAAATATAACAGCTTCCAGAAACAACCTTCCATCTTTAGGGAATATTAGGTAGATTTTACATTCTTCCAAATTTCCACTATAAATAACTTCCCTATAAACTTCTCCCCAGAAGTAAATCCAACAAGAAAAATCTGGAATTTTTAAGAGATGACAATGATATGAGTAAATCCCAAACTTCGACCCAACACAGTTATTGTAAGAATTTTATAGCAGGAAAAATACTTTTATTTACAAATCAGCTTTGCAACAGACCTAAAATCCAATAATTTTCTATGGTGATTTTGTTTTATCATCTTCCCCAATAGTTTATCTCACTCGTTCAACAACCTGTACTAAATACTACCTATATGCCAGCTGTTCAGAACTAAAAATACAATGGGGGGAAGGGGGGAAGACTCATGGTCCAAAAGGAGTCAACTGATCAATCTAATAACTATCTGTTTCTCATGCACCCAGGGCCTGAAGAAGAAGCACATGCTAACAAACAAAAGACTGGTTCTCTTCTCTTAAAGACAACAGCAAACAAATCAGTTTGCCTCAGATTCAGGGAAAATGCTCTTTGATTATGCCAAATGACAAGAATTATCATATACTCTCTCCAAAGTTCTTAAGTCAAAACTAATACCAAAAAAGACCTCCCCACAAGCATGTGAAATATACTTACACATTCAGGAACATAAAAAAATGTGAACAGTAGCAGCATTTGGAAGACAGAAAATGAAGGACAAATAAGGCTGACCATCTGACCATCTGTAGGCACAGTCAGAAGGTCAGAAGCATACAGCCCAGACCTAGATCACCTCCCTCTACATAGCAAGGCAAGAACAGTTTCAGATAGTATTCAAGCTTCTTTCTTTTCTTTTCTTTTTTTTCCTACTTTCTTGAGAGAGTATCTTGCTCCATCACCAAAGTTCAGTGGTATGATCATGGCCCACGGCAGCCTCAAACTCCTGGGTTCAAGTGATCCTCCCACCTCAGTCTCTCAAGTAGCTAGAACTACAGGCGCACACCACCACATCTGGCTAATTTTTTTTTTTGGTAGAGATACGGGTCTCGCTCTGTTGCCCAGGCTGGTTTTGAAGCCCTGGCCTCAAGTGAGGATTTCAATTTTCTAAGCATATTTCGAGAAAAGGAAAAATTACTCCAGTGCCTACAAGTTTTGCCCAGATGAGTCATCTGCTAAAAAGGCCTAATAAACTCCCAAGACCCCATAGGTCACTAGTGCTAGCAACTGAAATGCACAAAAAGACATTTTACCTTCTCCCAGTCTTAAGTTTAGAGCATGAAAGAGCCAATCGTGCAAGAAATAAAACTATCAGCTACCACAGTTGTTAAAACATTCCTGACACTGCAACCATATCGAGGTCTATTGTGAGTCTAAAAAGAATGGGAGATTCAGTAGAAAAATCTCCTCCTTACTTGCAGTTCAGGACAGAAATACTTTGGGTAAGTTTAAGTAAAAAAGAGTGATGCTTGTATAACTCTGTTAACCCATTAAAAACATTAAGCTGTGCACTTTAAATTGGTGAACTGTATGTGAATTATATTTCAATAAAGTTGCTTTTATTTTTTATTTTTTTTTTATTTTAAAGCTGTGGGGTACAATTCAGGGAAGTTGTTTTTAAAAAAGAAAAAGAGAAAAAAAAATTTCCCTAGGATTAACAAGATAACTGCTCCAGGAATTTCAGCACTCAGAGAAAAAAATAATAAATTCAAATTGCATAATCAACACTGCCTACTACAAAATCATACACTGTTTCTATGTAAAGAGAAAATAGACTTGTTTCTGCCAAGAGTGAGCAAGAAAATTCAAGAAACAACAGAGATGATATCTACAGATGAAATCCAGTGTATATGTATAAATATAAATCAACATTCCTAGTTATCTGAAAGTTCACTCTATATAGTATATTATCTGTATGTTATTAATATACAGTTAAAGGATTAGTAAGTAACATCATTTGTATATTAATAACATGTTTATATAACCAATGTTCACGTAACTAAAAACACTGATAACCCAGGTAAAAGTCGATTCAATTACCATTCACATTTGGCTCTAAATACATGTACATATAGAATATATATTAAATGCATATGAAATATGGCTCAGTGAAGATATATATTTTCTCTACATTTAACACAGTAATCATAATTTTTCTCAGTATACAGTGACCAACATATACCAGTGATGTGACATTTGCAGAGAGGAACCCAGAGAGGAACCAGATGGCACCGTGAAGGAGAGCTGTCACTTCAATTTGCAAGAAACAATCTTTAGAGCAACATGCGGTTTACAGAGCAGGTCCCTTGCCATCCCCACTTTACAGACTTCAAAACTGAGAAGAGGTGATGTGCACAAGGCCACGCAGCCATGAGCCTGACAGAGGCAGGATTCTAGAGCTGCTCTTATGCCCCACCTGCCCACTTAGGACGTGCTGTTTCCCATGTGACAGTGTCTTCCAGCTCTTCATTGGCACCCGCATTTCCTACATGGATTCACATTGACAATTCACACAGATAGATTCAGAAAACACATTCACTCTGCTCACCCCGAAGCTATTCTCCTCTAGTAAGAAAGCCAAAAACATAGAAAACATCTGTGTCAATCATCACTCAACTCAGTGAAGCAGGAAACACAGGAAAACATACTTTAAATATAAAAGGAAGAAAATCTAATACAGAACACATCTCGGTTTCACAAGTTTCATCACTGACAAATGACTACTGAACGTCAACTATGTGTGACTCGCCGCCATAGGTACTAGGAAATAGCAGAGAACCACACATGAGAATCCCTGCCCCAGGGAGCATCTACCGGAGATGGGGTGAAGGAGGATGCAATTCTTAACAAGCCTCATGGAGGTAGCTTTGACCTTGAGTAAGAGAGAGGAAGTCAGCAGGACACATACAGGGAGAAATTTCTGAAGAGGAAAAAGCAGTACAAATATCCAGGGGCAGGAGTGACCAGGCTCAATCAAGACACAGGAGGCCAGACGGCAGGAGTGGCATGAAACGAGTGATAGTAGTCAGAGGTGAAGGGGCAGGGGACAGAGGGCTGAGCCTGTCAGGCCTTGTGGGCCAGGGTAGGACTTGGGCTTTTACTCAGGTGAAATGAAGTGACTCGAATGACACTTCAGCAGGGATGTGAGGGGCAAAGAAAGACATGCTGACTTCTGTTAACATAAGATCACTCTGGCCACTGAGGAAAACCGAGGGGATGCAAGTTGCAGCAAGAAGACTGGTGAGGGAGGGGCTTATCGCAACAACCAGGGAAGAGGCAAAGGCAGTAGGGATGGGCCAGCAGGGCAGCAGCCGGGAGGGAGGAGGTCTGATTTTCTGTGCATTTGAAAGGTAACAGTCAAATAAGATGTGCTGATGAACTGCAAGGTGAGGCATGAGAAAATGTTAAGAACAAGTCCCAGGAACCCAGCCTAAGCAGCTGAAGATGCCATTGTGTGGGTTTTGTGGGGGAGATCAGGAGCTCTAGCTATGAACGTGTGAGGCTGCAGATAAACACTTAGCTTTTCATTTGGTTTCTTTTTTTTTTTGAGTCAGTCTCACTCTGTCGCCCAGGCTAGAGGGCAGTGTCATGCTCACAGCCACCTCAGCCTTGACCTGCTGGGCTCAGGCGATCCTTCTGCCTCAGCCTTCCAAGTAGCTGGAACTACAAGCATGTGCCACCATGCCCGGCTAATTTTTCTTGATTTATTGTAGAGATGAGGTCTCACCAAGTTGCCCTGGCTGGTCTCGATCCTCTCACCTTGGCCTCCCAAAGTGCTGGGAAAATAGGCATGAGTCACCATGCCCAGCCTTTCATTTGGTTTCTAAAGCCATGAGACTGAGTGAGATCACCAAGGAAGTGCGTGTAATTTTTTTGATAAAAATTGTTAAACTCAGAAAAACATTACTCGCGCTTGAGTGGAGAAGATATTCCAAACAGATTTACAAGTTATACATTTCCAAAAGCAGTACCCCAGGCCTCATTGGGGGGTGGGGGGGAACCAAATTTCTTTATTTGAAGGAATGGTACAAATCAAAGAACTGAAGTGGACATTTTGGTGCAACCTATAGAAAAGGCAAAGGAAACCCCGACATGCATGCACTGCCTTGGTGACCAAGAAAATCACCCAGTAGCTATGGGAAAATTAGCCCAAGGTTTAGCTGTCATCACTCTCTCCCAGGGTGTGCTAGTCAAAGAGATATTTTGCCATGCCAGATTCAGGGGCTCCCATCTTGTGCAAGTTGGTTATATAGTCACCCAATTCTTTGATGGATTTCACCTGCTCACTCAGGTAATGTGTCTCAATGAAGCCACACAAGTGGGGGTCGTTTTTGTCAGTAGCCAGTTTGTGCAGCTCCAGTAGTGACTGGTTCACGTTTTTTTCCCAGTGTCATGCACACTCCATGGCATTCAGCCCATTCTCCCAGTCATCACGGCCTGGTTTCTTGGTGTCCTGAAGGAAGATGCGGCCACCGCGTTGGTTTTGCAGCTTCATCAGTTTCTCAGCATGCTCCCTCTCTCCTCATGAGATTGGTGAAGAAAGTATTTGGCAAAGTTCTTCAAAGCCACATCATCGCGGTCAAAGTAGTACGACATGGACAGGTAGACGTAGGAGGCGTACAGCTCCAGGTTGATCTGGCGGCTGATGGCAGCCTCCAAGTCCTAGTGGTAGTTCTGGGGCACCTGCGATATGGACGCGGCCGTTGCGGTGGCAGCTGAGGACGGGCGGGGGCAGCAGCCTCGGGGCGGTCAGAGGGCAGGGAGGTGGTGGCGGTGGCGGTGGCGGAAGCGGAGGGCTGGCTCAGAGAGGCCGGCCGGGGCGGGACGCGAGCTCCGGTTCCGTCCAAGCACTGTTGAAGCGGGAAGCCACGGTGACTCTCGGTGCAGGACGTCTCAGGACTCGTTTTTAAAAACTGAATTCCTCTCACGACTCTGATTAAAGCTGTGCCTCATCATTTTTATTTTAATTGATAAAACATGGTCAGTTGACTTAGCTTTGTTTTAATTAATCAGGATCAAGGATTCAACAGTCATTGATAAAGAGCTACTCTTCATTACTCCTGGTTACTTCAACCTCTGCAAACACTTACCTCTTCAAAATGAAGCCAGCAATGACCCACAAACACCTCACACTACTTCACAGAATCAATCGGATAAAGTAACAAAATTTCGGTTGTGCTCAGGGGACCAAACCTCATTTCAGAAAGCCACTTCCTGTCACTACTTAAGCTGTTCCCAGAGGTTATCCCTGGGACAGAACTGGGAATGTTGCGCTGAGAAGCCAAGACCCAAGTTGCCCAGCACCATCACTTGCTGTACCGCCTCTGGCAAATCACCCTACCTGAGTCACAGTTTCACTGCTGTGAAATGGGACAATACCTAGGTACTTCCCAGTGCTGCCGGAAAGAGTTAAGTTAATTACATGTCACATGTAAATGCACTTACAGATTGCAAGGTGTTTTACAAATGTACACTATCAGTAATCTGTATTTATTTCAGTCATGACCTACTATCTACTGTAGTAGATTAACAGCCGTGTATTGCAAGATACATATAAAGGCAGCCACAACAGCCCTGTCCTCAAGAAACTTGTCTATTTGGGGAGTACAGTCTCTATAACTGCATGATTAAGGAACAAACCTTATGGAATTAACCACAGATAAAATATAAATGTAAAAAATAGCTCCTCTTGGATCATGTAAAACTCACTTACTCATGAAAAATAGCTCCTCCCTCCTTAATTTGAAACACCTCCGCTGCTCAAGCAGGACTCTTGGTGAGGACAATTGCAGTAGTAAAGTCCGATTAATTCTTGCTCACTCGGGCATAGCAAGAAATACATGTATTTTTCGAATGCCCAACCACACACAAGGCATGTGCTCAGCTCTTACAATCTACCAAACATACTCTGAACATCTCTGTAATTTATCCATTGCTCCAGTGGAACTTAACTCACTTACTTCAAGCTGTCATCACCCCACACAACAGGTCTCTGTGACTACACTGTTTGCTTTTGTTTTCCTTCCAGTGTGTCCTCCAATGCAGCCAGCCAGCATACCAGACACCCCACTTTTTTTTTTTGGTAACAGCTTTATCAACATAATTCACCTACCAGACAAATCACTATTTAAGCATAAAATTCAGTGCCCACTATTCCTTCTCAAAGTTTACAGAGACCTCCATGTGTGGCTGCCTCTTCACCTCTCCAGCCACACCTCTCTGCTGCCTGCCCCACCTCCACCCAGCCTGTGTGCTCCTGCCCCCTCAAGTTCCAGCTTAGTCCCTGGAACCGACCTGCTGGGAACACCCTCCCTCTCCCCTTTGCTTACCTTCACTCACCCTCAGGAATCCCAACTCCAGGAAGCCTCCTAGGCCTATCCAGAGTCCAGCCTCTCGTTGTGCCCCATTCTGCCTGTAAAATGCCCCTCATTGATCCTACTACTGTTATTCCAGTATTGTTTTGTTTTGTTTTTTTGAGTTGGAGTCTCACTCTGTCGCCCAGGCTGGAGTGCAGTGGCCGCTCCCGGCCACCGCAGCCTCGACCTGCTGGGCTCCGGCGATCCTTCCGCCTCAGCCTTCCAAGTAACTGGAACTACAGGCGCGCACTACCACGCCCAGCTGATTTTTTGATTTATGTAGAGATGAGGTCTCGCTTGCCCAGGCGGGTCTCGAACCCGTGGGCTCAGGCAATCCACTCACCTCAGCCTCCCAAGGCGCGGGATTACAGGCTGAGCCACCGAGCCCGGCCACTATTGTTATTAATAGGTAACTTCTGTCACCTCTTCACTGACCACAAAGTCCATGAGGACATGAACTATGTCTATCCATATCATGTTCCCTGAAACAACTCACACTAAAGTAGTGTTCCCTTGTACCACCATTTTCCTCTGCATCAACCCTCAGCGACAGGGTTGATACCCTCCTTCTAGAAAGGCTCTTTTCCTTTGGCTTTCCCGGCATGGTCCTCTGCTAGGCCTGTCTTGCTGCTCCTCTGCCTCCTCTGTCCTGGGCCAACCAATGTAGAAGCTCTGCACTCCCTCTTTCCTCATCCTCTCCTTTCTACGTGGCCAATCTCATACACGTCCCCAGCTCTCAGATACAATGACACACAGGGGATTCACGAATGCACATGTCTACCAGACTTTTCCTTCAGTTCCAGATGCAAGTGACAACTGCCCACCTGGGGTCTCCTCCTGGAGGATGTCTTGAAGGTGACTCAACATACCCAATCCAAAGGCATACTCTGGCCCCAGATCAGCCCCCCTTCTGGATATCTCTCTGTGGCTAGCGCCCCCACCTGTTCTGTTATACAGTCTGGTAACCCGAGTGCCTCCTCTTTTTAATCCCCATATCCCATCATCAACAGATCCTGTCATTGTTATCTTATAAACTTTTCAGATTCACCTACTTCCAAATACCTCCAATACCACAATCTTAGTTCCAACTATCAGTATAGCTCTCTGGGACCATATCAATCAGCTTCTTGGCTGGTTTCTTCAAACCTACTCCCCCAAGCCCTTACAATTCTTTTTCTGATTGTAGCCAAGGTGCTCCTTTCAAAAGGATAATGACATTATGCCAATCCTCACTACAATACTTCAGTGTTTTCCCACTTCTGGTAGAAGTGCAAGAAGTGGTGTGAGATGAGGACAGAAAAAAGACTTGCACTCTACACTGTGCCACACCTACCCCTCCCTCTGTTCCCTGGACACATTACACTCCCCCCACCCAGGGCCCTTGTTCACGTTCTTCCTTCCATCTGCGATGTTCTCCTCCTGGCCTAGGTATCTTCTACTTTTCCCTCAAGTCATAGCTCAGCAGCAATGGGCTGAAGATAACCTTTCTTGTCCAAAAGGACATGGTTAAAGTCCCTTCATAGCACTTTGCACAACTGTAATTCTCATTTGTTTGTGTGATGTGATTAACTTCCATCTCCACCTCCGCATGTGATGTGCCATGAGGGGACTGACCCCTGACTGCTTCTGCCCTCTGCTGTATTCCAGCTTCCACCTCATCCCTGGTACATGAAAATAAGTAATGAATCACTTCTTTCTTCCCATCCTCTCATACATTAGCTGGATCGATGCAGGAGGCATTATAATGAAACTTTTATTTGGGAACGAAAATATTTCATAAATACCTAACTGAAGAGGTACTTGAGCTGGTCCATAAACCATGAACATGATAAAGAGAAGCAAGGAGAAGAAGAAAGACTTTCCAGGTGAGAGAAACTTCACTTAGAAGAGTGATCGGCTAAACAGCTGTCCTTGATGGCAGCCACCGGGGAACAAAAGCAGTAGGAAATAAGTTTAAACACAGTGGGTGGACAGGATCATGGGAGCCCTGAAAATAACAAAGTGGCTGGGCATTTAATATGCATTAAGCACTTTACACATTAAATCATTTAATCTTTACTGTAACAAGGGTGACAGCATAATTTATCATCAAAACTAAGCCATATCAAAGAGTGAAAAAAGAGACACAATTATTAATTATGCAGGACAAACATAAATAAACCAGATTATATGATCACCCCTATAACCCATTCAGTAGGCACTATTGTTATGTACATTTTACCAACACAAAAGTAAGCACAGCAAGTTGACCAAAATCACACAACTATATGTTAGACCTGGGATTTGAACCTAAGCAGTCGACTCCAGAGCCTATACTCTTAACCACAGGGTTCTTCAGTCTTCGAACAAGGCCTTAGGAGCCACACTATCCAAAACAGTAGGCCAAGCAAACAGGGTGCCATTGCAGGTACATTCATCAGATCTGGCAGGAGGAGATACTTTCCACCAAGAGTTGTCCATGTCAGCCAAACAAGCCTGCGCTCAAATCCACCATCTGTGAAAGCCTAAATAAGAAATAAAGCACCTCAAGTACTTCTGCCTCTGCCATTTCTGCTTTTACTGTGTCTCAAAAAAAAAAAAAAAAACTTTAGCATTCTCCTTTAGGAACGAAGTAAGATGGGGCCCCGCCTGCAAGAGCAGCAGCTGCAACCGGCGTGCAACAGAAGCCCAAAGAGGCAGGTCACAGCTGGCAACGGCTTGCCAAGGGAAGTCAATGTTCTTTTCCTGGTCCCTTTCATGTCAACATGCCTGAGAAAGAACATGTCATGACTTTTGCTCTGGAAACGTCACTCCAACACTTGTATTTACTGCGTAAGAAATGAGGCATTCTCATAAACAGCAACCTGCTGCAAGAATACCTCCTACCTCCAGAGAACAGCTGAGGAAGCTGCAAGGTAACACTAAAATATGAAGTCAGCACATCTGTAAACTCAGACAGAAACACAATTATTTTTATCTAAAACTGATACAGTATTGAGAGTTTCCAAGTTGGTAAAGTTCTTCCACCAGACCAGATCCAACCACGTAAGCAAATGGCTACTCGAACCCCTGCACAGTGGTCTTCAACCAAGGTTGAACACTTAACACAACCAATCTTGCTAAGAGTTTACATCCTCATTCTCAGACCACAGGGTTTATCAAAGGAACATCAACGACCGCCCCAGGTCCCCGGGTCCCCGGGTCCCATCCAGAGAGCAGCCGCTGTGGTATGACAGCAGAGAGGAGGCAGTAAGACCCTGCATTCCGAAGTGGGTCTAGAGCTGAGTGCAGCACTTTCTCACCTCCTAGAGAGGCACTGGCAACTAAGCCTGGTGGACTCTGACAAAGAAGACATCTTAATTTCTTCCAGAATGACATAATAACAAAACACAGGACCACTGCAGAGGTTCCCAGAAAAGCAAAACTCTAGGTTACAATTAACAATGCAATACAATTAAAGAAGTAGCAATATACAGTCTTTATTAATGGAAACAGGAATTTCCAAGATGAAATTCCCTGGGAGGTTTCCAACAAAAATAAAAAAACCTTTCTTTAAACAACAAACTCATTCACACAAGCAACTGCTAGCATGTACTTTCCAATGTGATACGCTTCTGCAATTATACATAGAATCATTTACCCTGCACATCGTCTGCTGCTGTGCCTCTTCCACTCAGGGGGTTAGGGAGATTGACGGCATGCTCTAAACAAGGGCTTCTCAACTGGGCACAAGTAACACTTAGGACTCGAGAATGATTTGTTATGGGGGACTCTCCTGTGAGTTATAGGACGTTTAGCAGCATCCCCGGCCTCAACCCATGTAGTCCCTAACAGTAGAACCTACTGTCCCAGTGAGAACTACAAAAAATATCTCCAGATATTGCCACATATCCCTTGGAAAGCAATTTACCGACAGTTGAGAATAAATCATTTAAACAATGTATTTGTCCACTGCAGAGATTTCAAAGGGTTAAGCATCTGGGTTTGCTTCATTCAAAATTATGTGTGGCCAGGCACAGTGGCTCAAGCCTGTAATTCTAGCACTTTGGAAGGCCAAGACAAGAGGATTGCCTGAGCTCAAGGGTTCAAGACCAGCCCGGGCAACTTGGTGAGACCGCGTCTCTACAATAAATCTAAATAAATAAATAAATACGCCGGATGTGGTAGCACGCGCCTGTAGTTCCAGCTACTTGGAAGGTTGAGGCGGAAGGATCACCTGAGTCCAGTAGGTCGAGGCTGCGGTGGCCACGAGTGTGCCACTGCAGTCCAGTCTGGGCGACTCAGAAAAAAAAAATTTATGCTTGACTGATACGGAATCCATAAAACCAACACCATTCCAAAAACTATAATGCGGCATGCTTTTAGTTCTCTGAAATAAACTAGTCTAAGTCACAGCATTGCTGGAAACAGTAAGTCCACAGATGTTTAAAGCTGAATTAGGAAAACAGAAGCAAATACCCTGGAAATGTTGGTGCTTACTGGCAAGCCCTAAAGGTGATTAGGAGTGACATTATTACTCATTGGTGACTTGCTCTGGTCATTGGGCCAAGTGGAGGCTTCTGCTGTCACACAACTAAAAAGAAAACCTGGCGTCCACAAATGCCAAGGGCAAGGAAAACCAACCAAATGCCTAGGAACGCAAATCCATGATCTAAAGTGGGAGAGAATTCCTAAGCTCACTTTCCCAAAGTCTGACTATAAATAAAAAACTAGAGTGGAAAAAATAAGTATAAAAACCAAGCAAACAGATAAATAAAATGTGGTATATCATCCTGATACAATAAAATATTATCCAGCAATAAAAAGAAATGAAGTATGAATACATGTCACAACGTGGGTAAAGCTTGAAAACATTACACTAAGTGAAAAGAGTCAGTCACAAAGATTACACACTGTATGGCTCCATTTGCATTAAATGTCAAGAACGGACAAACCCATAGAGACAGAAAGCAGATGAGTAGTTGCCTAGGGTTTGGGCAAAGAGGTAAATGAGGAGTGACTGCTACCGTTAAAGGGCTTCTTTTGGGGGTGATAAAAATGTCCTAAAATTGATTGTGGTGATGGTTGTCAGTATCTACGAATAATCTAAAAGGCATTAAACTGTACACCGTAAAGAGGTAAATTATATGTCTACAAAACTATTGTAAAACACATGCATGTGTCTGCGTGTGCACACACACACACACACACACACACACACACACACACACACACCATCACAAACCAACAGGACAAAGCTCAGGCTCTGCTTTAGACAAACAAAGATACATCTACTTACAAAATTAACAAGACTGAGCTCTACTGTGTGAGTGGGGAAAACCACCTTTTAAAGCTGTAAAAGTGTAGTTAATTAAACAAGTAGACAGTTTTATTTCATGCAATACCGGGAATGAAAGAGAACCTTTTTTGGACCACAGTAATTGTTAATACACAGGAAATCCTAGTCAGGCCTACTACCTCTCTGCATAACATGTTCCAAAGTAGATAAGTTGGACAAGGTTTCTTTCAGTCTGCAGAGCTCCAACATTCAAAGTCATTTGCAAGCATGGCACATAAGCTCTCAGCATGTGATGAAAGGAAATGGCAGGGTGAATTTTATACTTAACTTAATACAATTACACTTCACACATATAGGAAAAATCAAAAGCATTCAAAATGCACTCTAATCCACGGCTACAAATTATATCAAGGAAAAAATGGAACCATAAAACTCACTGGAGCAGTTCTTCTAAACACTTAGAATCTCTAAGTCTCAGATGAAAAGACAAAGTAGGTCTGACTAAAAACAGAAGTCCTGGCCAAAATGCAATTTACCATTTTTTAATGTATGAGCCATACTACTGGGTGTGCTTCTAGGTTGACCAAATGTACTAACTCTGTTATCTCTGTTAAACCTGATGTCAGTCAAAGAGAAAAGCAGAAGAGTCACTAGAACTACACAACTCCAGATACCAGCAACTAGTGAATGACTGGGGAGGACAGGGTCAGGGGAGTCCCAGGGCCTGGACCACAACTATTTAAAAGTAGTTATAATACCAATCACTAAATAAACATCTTGCTCACCATGCATTATAAACTTGTAACAACATTTCACACATATCCCAAAAATCAGTACAAATAAAAAATAAACATCAAGCTCCAAAGCAGATTCTCTAGAGTTCACACTAGGTGCTGAGCACTGCCTCAGGAGCTTTAACCAGAACATACACAAGCTCTAGCCTCAGGGAGCTTACAGCAATGTATGTCTGTGTGTGTGTATGTGTGTTTTGGGGGGAGAGGCGGAGATGGGAGCGCGATGGTGGCATAAACAAACAAGCAAATACTACATACAAAGTATATCCAGTTTGCCTTACATGCTACCTGCAGAGAAAACTAAAGCTAGGCAAAGGACACAGAGGGGTCGGTAATTCATATAAGCTAAACACTGACAAAGGATATTAGGGTGCAATTTATGTGGTCATATGGCCAGAAAGCATTCTGGGCAGAGACAAAAGTAAGCACAAAGGTCTGGTTGAGGCAGAAGCATGCCTTGCATGTCTAAGCAATAGTAAAAGGCCATTGTGCCTCATGCCTGGAGTCCCAGGGTCTTGGGAGGCTGAGGCAGGAGGATCACCTGAGGCCACAAGTATAGGACCAGCCTAGGCAACATAGTGAGACACTATCGCTAAAAAAAATTTTAAATCAGCCTGGTATAGTGACATGTGCCAATATTCCCAGCTACTTGGAAGACTGAGGTGAGGGGATAGCTTTAGCCCAAGCATTCAAAGCTGCAGTGTGCTATGATCACCCCTGCACTCCAGCCCAGGCAACAGAGCAAGATCTCGACTCTCAAAAGAAAAAAAAAATAGGCCATGATGCCTAAAGCAGTGATGGCAAAAAAGAAAGCCAGAGTCAAAGAGGTACCAGGCAGCATCTACTCAAATAAGAAAAAGGCCAAGGTAGAGTTTTGCAGAGAGAAATAACAATCTGACCTCATCAACAAGGGTACCTGCATAATGAACATTTATATACCTAACCCTGAATTGTACCCCACATTTTTAAAATTAAAAATTAAAAAAAAAAAATCTGAGTTACATTTTAACAGACTCCCTCTGGCTCCTGTAGAGTTAGGCTACTATTAACTAGGGCAAGGCAGTAGTGGTGAAGGTGTTAAACAGAGGCCAGACACATTCTACAAGCAGAGCCAACAGAACCTGCTGACAGACAGGATGTTGTATGAGACAAAGAGAAGAATCAAGGAAGACACTATGGTCTAAGTCTGAGAGCTGCCAAGTACTGAATGGGGAAGATAAGGAAAAATGAGAATTCTGTTGGAATGTGCTAAGATGCCTAGTAGACATTCAAACAGAAACAGATGTATGTGGGTGCCGGGTAGTCAGAAAGCTCTGGGCAAGATATAAATCTAGGAGTCCTCAGCGCACAAACAGTACCAATAACCTTGGGGCCGGATAGTATCAAAACAAACCACTAGGAATGAAACATTCAAGATGGCAAAAGAGTGCTTTGAGACAAGTAAGATATTATGGACAGGCCAAATGTTTGTGAACTGCTGGGGAAGTTGCAATGACAGGATGATGAAAACACATGATCTCAAAACAATACCCGATTTTACTCACAGAGAAACCCTCTACATACATAACAGTTGCCTATGGACAAATTCCATATTCATGATGTTACCAAATGCTACATTTAATAAAATCCAGGCTGCTGCAGTCCTTCCGGGTTGGTCTCCACTCCAGGAAGACACAAAGGATGGGAATGCCCCCCTCTGCTGTCTCCCAGGGAAAAACAGCAACTGATAAAATGAAGACCTGCCAGGCTGCTCTGGGCTAATGAATTAAGGAGGAAAAAATTGTTTGAAAGAGTCTCTTGCAAACGGATTTTTTTAAAAAAGGAGTTACTGGAGTTTAAAATTCGCTTTTTTTTTTTTCGTTGGCGTCTCACTCTGTCACCCTGGTCAGAGTGCAGTGGTGCACTCATGGCCACCATGGCCTCGACCTGTGGGGCTCAGGCGATCCTTCTGTCTCAGCCTTCCAAGTAGCTGGAACCACAGGTGCATGCTACCATTCCCAGCTAATTTTTTGATTTATTGTAGAGACAAGATCTCCCCAAGTTGCCCAGGCTCACCTCAAACCCCTGGGCTCAGGCAATCCTCTCGCCTCAGCCTCCCAAAGTGCTGGGATTACAGGCTTGAGCCACCGCGCCTCGTCAAAACTAGCTTTTTTAAAACTAACATTATTGAGGACCTAAATTTAAAAATTTGAGGCTGAGAAGCTTACATCTGTAAATCTCAGTACTTTGGGAAGCTGAGGCAGGAGGATTGCTTGAGGCCAGGAGTTTGAGACCAGCCTGGTCAACATAGCAAGATCCAATCTCTACCAAAAAAAGGATTAAAAATTAGCCAGGCTTGGTAGTGTATGCCTGCAATCCTAGCTATTTGGGAGGCTGAGGCAGGAGAATCACTTGAAGACAAGAGCTCCAGGTTACACAACTCTACTGCACTCAAGCCTAGGTGACAGTGCAAGATCCTGTCTCTGAAAGGGGAAAAAAAAAAGGTTAATGTCCACATGAAAAGAGAAAAAGAAAACATGTAGTTTCTAAGAATATGAATTTAAAAGAAAAGTTCAACTCCAGGAAAAAAAAAATACATATTATATATATATATATATTTACTTGGTTCACTAGTGATATGTATGTTTTCTGAGTCAGGGTTTCACTCTGTCATCCAGGCTGGAGTGCAATGACACAATCACAGCTCACGCGATGCTCACACCTCAGCCTCCTGAGTAGGTGGGACTACAGGGCACGCCACCAGGCCTGGCTTATTTTTTTTCCGGGGGGGTGGGGGCGGTGGGGGGGCGGGGGAGAGATGAGATATCAGTATGTTGATCTTGAACTCCTGGGCTCAAGTAATGGGACAAGAGGTGAAAGCCACTGCACTCAACTCACCAGCTGGTGTCATAATTTGAATCCAAAAAAATAATTAAGTCAAACTGAGCAGCACTTACACATGCCTTGGGAAAGCACACTGCTCTCAAATACATCATACGGAAAAGCTTCTCTGGAACCAAAATCTACGTGGATTACCACAAGGAATTTACAATTACTTTTATCACTGAAAGAAAGGGGAAAGCTACTAAATTTAAAGAATAATCTTGCTCTGGAAATATAATTTAAAGAGATCAAATTATCAAATTCTAGTTAATGACAAGAAAGATGTGTCTAGCAAGTAGTGACAAGGCAACATTCCTCTGCCATCTGCCATCTACTCCTGATGAGCAAATGTGTTTGCAAGTGGAAAAAGGCAACTTTGAAATGAAGCAAAGGACAGCACAGACCTGAGCGATGTCACCTGATGCTCCACTGCAGCTACCAGCAAGGACCTCTGGCTACCCAGCCTCAGATACACCTGACTTCTGGCCCCCATAAGCTAACCCCATTGTAAGTTCACGATTTACAAAGTCTCCTCTCAACATAAAAATAACTTGAAAGATATACTAGCACCTTTGAATAAAGTGTTTATAACAAAAATCTTCAATACTATTTGTTCAGGGTAAAATACCAATTCTTGAAATATGTAATCAGCAATAATTAGAACTGGAGGACAGAATGACTAAAATGAGAGGAAAGGATGAATGTTTTTCATTCCATCCTCCTGATAAAAGGAACAGCCAAACATTCATGAATAAAGTAGTTCTTATCATTCTAGAGGAGTTTAATCTATTGCAACAAGCTTTATAGGATGGTATCACATTCCCAGGTGACAGATAATATACCCTAGTCCTATTTAGCAAGTCACAGATTATCTAATGAAGACTCCTAGAGCCCCCTGGTCAGGTCCACTAAGTTATAAAAAAGACAATGTCATGGGTTTCCAACATAAATATGACTCCTCTCTAAAGTAAGAATCTGTCAAGATTGTGAAAAGAAGGTCATTACTGAGATATCCATTCATTTGTTAAACAAAGAGCTTCAAAAGGTAAATGGCAAAATATAAAAAAAATTAAGTATTATGTTCCTTCACAGAATGGGGTGAGAATGCATTAAATGTGTACATTAAAACATACCCAATCTATAGCAAATTTAAAATGCAAACTTTTGTTAACTAATATGTGCTAAGTTGCAGCATTTTCCATAGATCAGTGGCCTGAAAAAGGACTCCTCTTGACATTTATAAATTATTAACACAGCCCTGTAAGTATCATGAGGCTAAAAGAGAACTTTCTGATTTATAGACCTGAACATTATCATCAGAAGGAAAGTAATACAGACTTCTTTTTCAGGTTTTGTTTTTGGTTTTAACAAAACAGTTATGTCTTCAGAGGTTTACCAACTTTCTTAAATATAAAAGCAACTAAATAGGATCACACATATGAACAATAATTGTGATGGAATTGAGCAGACGTGAGGGAAGAAAAGATTGCATATCTTCCACAAGCAAGTATATCTTCCAACAAAACTTGTACTGGGGCCAGGTGACGTGGCTCAAGCCTGCAATTCCAGCACTTTGGGAGGCCAAGGCGAGAGGACTGCCTGAGCCAGGGGTTCGAGACCAGCCTGGGCAACTTGGTGAGACCTCATCTCTACAATATAACAAAAAATTAGCCGGGTGTGGTAGTGCGTGTCTGTAGTTCCGGCTACTTGGAAGGCTGAGGGGGAAGGGACACGTGAGCCCAGCAGATCGACACTGGGGTGGCTGTGAGTGTGCCACTATACTCCAGTCTGAGTGACACAGTGAGACCCTGACTCAAAAAAAACAAACAAACAAAAAACTTGCATTGGTCATGTGTTGGCAGGCCTAATCAATATCACACAGCTATAATATCATACAGCTATTCTTTTCTAAGCTTTCATCTCATATAGTGTAAGATAAAAAGACAGTAGAGCAGCCCAGAGCAGTGACTGCACTTGGGCAGGCCAAGGCGGGAAGACTACTTGAGCACAGAAGTTTGGGACCAGTCTAGGTAACATAAAATTCCATTTCTACAAAACATAAAAAACCTAGCCAGGTGTGGTGGTTCATGCCTGTAGTCCCATCTACTCAGGAGACTGAGGCGAAAAGATCACCTGAGACAGATCAAGGCCATGGTGAGCCATGATTATGCCACTGCACTCCAGCCAACAAACAGTAAAGCAATTGCCAGATCAAATAAAGCCTGTATCCTAATTATTCAAAGTCAATTTCCCTAGACAAACTTTCTCAATTTTGTTGTCAAGAAAAAATTAAACTTACAAGCAAAATACTCATTCCAGACTCCTCAACCACAGAAATATCAGAAGCTCAGTTCACTGCCCATGTAAATGTATATTAGAACTTTAGTTTAGTGACTTTTAAAATCACCTGGAAAATGCAAACAAGGCAATATACACTACAGAGAACATAAATCCCAAAAGCAACTGAAAAAGGCAACCTGGAAGGCTGACATGTAAATGGATCACAGGGATACACCTGCATTCTCCAAAGAACTCTTCTCTCACTTCAGCAGAGAATTTCTTCTCAAAAGCTTTCAATGGAAAAACTGCCAGCGCTGATGACAGTCAATTTGATCACATCCATGGGACCTTGGGGGATGTGCAGATTCCTTTCTTTACTCTCTTTCCTGCTGTACCCTGCATATTCCAAATTGACGAACAATATATGACTGACTACCCAGAGACGTGTGCACCATTTGCAGTATTTTTTAATCAGCTGGTTAGATGTGTTGCTTCTTCGCTATAGCTCTGTCACTTTTGATATCTTTTAAATAAACAAATGACATGATACAGAATAGATAGGAAGCCTTTTTAGAATACTACAGAATTTCAGAATTGTGCAGAAAAGGCAGTAATAAAAAAGGGCAGCTCTTTGTCACCAATGAAAAATCTACAGAAGTCCCCAAAAGCGAAGAGACTTTAGGCACTCTGAAAGTCCCATTACCCCATCCACACCCAAGCCAAGCCTACTCTACACCAGGATCAAAAACAGTAGGATACGGGTTTGTGGGTGACACTATTAACCTTTCCTATAGATTTGAAACTTGGAAATTAACCAGATGGGAATCAAAGACAGAAGAACTGAAGATGGTACCAGGGTTTCTATCTCTGGTTTCAACAGCAGAGGGTAGCACAGTAAAGATGCATATTAACTGATATAAGATAGAGAAGGAAAGCAAGAAGTTTGGGAGGGTGGCTGATGAATAATAAAGAAGAGGTTTTAATTGTGGAAAGCGTTGGGTCTGAGCTGCCTATGACAGGGCCATCCAGACCGAGGTATCTGCGAGGCAGCTAGAGATACACCCACCCCCCCATATTAATTCTCAGAAAAAAGAACAAGCCAAGGATACAGAGGTGGGAGTCATCGGCATATAGAAGATAATAAAATTCACAGAAAAAAATGAGATGGCCCAAGAAGAGCATAGCATGAAGAGTGCAGGGCTAAACACAGAAAACTTAAGCAGTGCCCAAGCCAAATTCCTCAGAAAAAAAGCATATTGATGCCCTATGACAGGTAGCCCAAAATCAATAACCACAATAAAACCTGTGTAAAGTGGGCAACCGTTTCAGGCCCCCTCCCACTGTTGGAGCTTTTCTGACCTCTCAATAAATCTTTCAAAAACAAAAACAAAAACAAACCTGTGTAAAGTAAGTGTGGTACATTCTGCCTCTAACACAGGTTGTGTATCCTTTATCCAAAATGCCTGGGACCAGAAGTGATTCTGAGTCCAGAGCTTTTTTTTTTTTTTTTTTTTTTTAATTTTGGAATAGTTGCATTATACTTACTGGCTGAGCATCCCAAATTCAAAAATCCCAAACACTCCAATTACCATTTATTTCCAGCATTTCTTTCTGAGTTGGCACTCAAAAAGTTTCTATTTTGAGTTGTCAGATTTGGGTTGTTCAATGTGTAAAGTTTACACTGCATACTGTCGTATAAAGGGTCTAAAAGTTTGTAGGTAAGAAATCTGTTCAATAAGTTAGTTATGAACAAATTTAAACACCCACAGCAAATTTCTCAGTGTAATTCATCTCCGCATTACAAAACTCATACCGATCAATGTAAAGTCTCATTCTTCCTTAGAACAGCATGTGAGTCATGGACAAGAATAACATAAATCCTACAATTTAACGGCACTTGACTCATCTTAGGATTTTTGGTGGGCCTTAACCACTGACTGGGTTTTAGAAAAGTCAATCAAAATATTCAACTGGCCCTTCTTTCCATGTTAGAGCCTCAACTCAAGGGTACCATATAAGGAATGATTCTTTTCAGAAAACATTCTTAAATGGCAAGCTGAAGGACTAAATAAAGCAAGCCGGGTATTTTTACTATCGAAAAAAGGTTTAAACAATCTCCTCATGGGGAATTAAATTAAAATGTTAATAAACTTAACTACTAAGAAGGGATACCAGAAACTCAAGAAGAAAGAGACTCTTCATGCCTTAAACCACGATAGGGTGCCCAAAGCAATAGGAGTGCCTCTGGTCTCCACGGGCCCTCACACAACCCAGGCTCCAAACCAGGGACAAAGGCAGAATCTCCCTGAGGTCACCAGAGACCACCAACCACGCAAAGGGATAAGCACCCACGTTATGGCCAGAACGAACTGGAACCATCTGGGGCAGCTCTGCGTGTCATCTTCCCCATTCCCAGTGCCCTCATTATCCCAGGCCTCAAATCTTACTCTCCAGAAACGCAAATGGTCATCTACTTTAGCCTCAACTTTTAGTTCTTTGTCTCGATTTTTGTAAGTGCTTCATTCAAGAACTTCTAAGGAAAAATTCTCCCCCTGAGAACAGGAACTAAACAAGGATGTCCACTCTCACCCCTCCTGTTCAACACAGTATTGGAAGTTGTAGCCAGAGCAATCAGGCAACAGAAGGAAATTGGAGGTATCCAAGTAGGGAAAGAGAAAGTCAAGCTATCCCTCTTTGCGGACAATATGATTCTATATCTTGAAAACCCTAAGGAGTCTGTCAAAAGCCTCCTCACACTGATAATCGACTTTGGTAAAGTCCTGGGGTACAAAATCAATGTGCAATTTCTAAACACCAGCAACAAGAAGACAGAGTGCCAAATAAAAAGCACAATCCCATTCACAATAGCCGCATACACAAAAATGAAATATGCTGGCATCCACCTAACCAGAGAAGTGAGAGATCTTTACAATGAGAACTACAAAATGCTGCTCAAAGAAATCAAGGATGATGCAAACAAATGGAAAAACAGCCCATGCTCATGGAAGAATCCATATTGTCAAGATGTCCATCCTGCCCAAGGCAATCTACAGATTCAGTACAATACTCATCAAATTACCAGCATCATTTTTCTCAGACCTGGAAACAACAATACAGAAATTCATATGGAAACAAAAAAAGTGCACGAATAGCCAAAACAATCCTCAGCAAAAGGAACAAAATGGGAGGTATCACACTTCCAGACTTTAAACTTTACTACAAGGCTACAGTAACCAAAACAGCCTGGTACTGGTACAAGAAGAGACACATCGGCTAATGGAGCAGGACAGAGATTACAGAAGCAAAAACGCAATCTCTCAACCAACTTGTCTTTGACAAAGCCGCCAATAACAACCAATAGGGAAAGGAGACATACTGAGCAAATGGTGCTAGGAAACTGGCTGATCACATGCAGAAAAATGAAACAGGGCTCCCATCTATCATCATATACAAAAATAAACTCTAAATGGATCAAAGACCTAAACATAAAACTTCAAACTATAAGAACCTTGAAAATGCAGAAGACACCCTTATGGAAATTAGAATTGGCAACCAATTCCTGATCAAAACCCCAAGTGCCCATGCCATAAGAGATAAGA
>CAUYQG010193068.1:0-10036 GCA_963574415.1 Tarsius wallacei
GCGCTACCACGCCCGGCTGATTTTTGATTTATTGTAGAGATGAGGTCTCGCCAAGTTGCCCAGGCGGGTCTTGAACCCGCGGGCTCAGGCAATCCACTCACCTCAGCCTCCCAAAGGCGCGGGATTACAGGCTGAGCCACCAAGCCCGGCTACTAGGATCTCAGGTTACAGAAGCTTGTGAAACTCCCTGGCAAGAATTGGGCTATTCCAAGCAGCCACTGGCTTATCCCAGCAGGGTAGGGGCCTGGGGAAATGGCAGGGACCAGCTCTGCCCATTCATCGTGGGTGGAGATTCTGCTCCAGCAAGATTTCCAGACAAAAGCAGAGACGAGGTAGCCAATCCTGGCTCAGTGTGCTGAGGATTAGAGGAGGCTCTGCTACAGCGTCTGTAATCCTGGACTAGCCTGGATCCGCCACTGGTTACTACCTCTTTGTACTTGCATACCCCAAAAAGAAAAAACAATTACCTGGTACTACCCTGAGAGGTCTATAAAACTGAGCAAAGGGGATTCACATGTTAGATTGGAGACCACAAGATTAAGCCTACCTCTGTGGGTTGAGCAGTTTCCCTGCCTTTTTCCCTTGGTCCTACCTGACTGTCTGCATTAGTTCAGCCCTGTGTTGGTGGTTGTGGTGGTAGGGAGGGCGTAAGGGGCAAGGGCATAGGCTGTTGACTTCAAGCTGTGGCATGTACCAGGAAGTTGTCTTGATGTCGATGATCTTGATCCCTCTGGTGAAGAAGTCTGAGGTCATAAAATGAACCCCTGTGATCCCTGAACAATGTGCTGGCATGTTTCACCTCCTTTTGCAAAGAGCCTTCCTGGAACATAATTATGAAAACCCATCTGAATCGTGTGCCTTGGCCACCTTGGTGTGCAGACAAATGTGGCAGTGCCTCACGTAGACACCTCACATCCATGTGTGCCTTGCCATTACTTTTAGCATGTGGTTCTCCAGGAAATAAATTTCTGCTATAGGAAAGGGGCTGTCTTAAACAATTTAATCTGGAGGATTCATTGGAAGGGCTTATAAACTAGATGGGACAGTATTAGCCCAGCTGAATTATTTTGTCTTATAAAAGTTATTTTTAACTGAAAAATAGACATGTTAATTAAAGAAAAATGAGAAAATTTACAAAAGGAGAGAGGAGGGAAAAATTACCTATAATTCTAATATCTAAACACAGCTGACTCTGTTAACAGCTTGGTGTGTTCTCTAGTAGTATTTCTTCCCTGAAATGTTATTTTGCCTTTTACATGGCTATAACCATAACATACACACACACACACACACACACACACAGATATGTATATATAATTTTGTGCACTGAATTTTAATTTAACATTAATAGTAAGTAGACAGTAAACACTACTGTTTAATAACTGTATTATATGTCCTTAAGTTTCTGGGTAGTTGGCACTTGGGTGACTTGAGCCACAAGGACTCTGTAAGTGGCTGGGTGTCACACAGTGAGTAGATGGTGACGCTGGATCTAGCCCATTTCTCTCACCCCTTGGTAAATATTCATTATATTCATTAGATCTCAACCTTCTCTACCTTCGTTCCCCACGCATGGTTTGTATACACCTGCCAGCTGCATTCCTCCTTACATTATTATGTTTAGTGCCCTCTTACACTTCTGCTGAGGATTACTATACCACCTGCTGCAGGACCTGTCCCCAAGAGTGGAGACCAAATTGTCCCCTTCCATCATGGTGCCCAAAGACACCAATAATACCATTTTTTTAAAAAAACAGTATTCATTTGGGTCAAGTGTGCTTCTTGCTTCACCCAACCCAAGTTCTGCCTTTCCCCTTAATACTAACTCTGGAGCAAGAAAAGGAATTCAAGGAAGGAAACACAGGCTTAAATACCCAGCAACAACTGTAGGGTTGTGGTGCTCTCTTAACTGCTGCTTTCAGGGTGATTGGAAGATGTCTTTTCCATTCTCAACCACCCTGAGTTCCTCCTTTCCCTTCAGGACTGGCTTCATGGGCCTAAATTCACACAGGGTCCTCTGGAAGGGCCCTGTGCTTGGTTGGTCTGCTGCCGACATCTTGACATTCTTAAAAAGTTTCAGACAAGTGTCCTGCATTTTCTTTTTTTTCTTTTTTTTGAATTGGAGTCTCACTCCATCGCCCAGGCTGGAGTGCAGTGGCACGCTCATGGCCACCCCAGGGGCGACCTGCTGGATTCTGGTGGTCCTTTCACCAGACGTGCTCTACTATACTCGGCTAATTTTTTATCTGTTGTAGAGATGAGATCTTGCCAAGTTGCCCAGGCTGGTCTTGAACCCCTGGGCTCAGGCAATCCACTCGCCTCGGCCTCCCAAAGTGCTGGGATTACAGGCTGAGCTACCAAGCCCGGTCAGCCCTGCATTTTCATTTTCCACTGGGCTTCTGAAGTACTCGGTCCTGCACTCATTATATTTTGAACACACCTTACTGACAGAACTTATCTCATTTTACTATATTATTTAAATTTACGACTCACTTCACACACTGGGAGATTTTTTTAGTCTTTGGAATCAAACAGACCTTATTTCAAATGACCAAATACTAGCTTCGACACTTTAGGTAAGGTACTCAGTCATGTGGAGCCTCAGTGTTGTCACTTGTAAAGTGGGGATAGTAATTTTAATGTTTTAAGACTTCTGAAGATCAAGAAAGTGTGTAAAGCAGGCAGCATAGTGCCTTGCACATCCACTCTTAATATAACCTCATGTTCCTTCCTTGCCTGGCACAGTGCTGGTATCCAATAGGTGCTCAATACATGTCTACTACATTGAGCTACATTTCCACTTGTGATGGTCAGTTTGTGCCTCTTCATTTCCAGATGGGACCTGGAGTTTTTGTTCTGGTCTCTGAGTGAGAGTTAGGAGGACTATACAGTTAGAAGGGCCCATTCTAAGTACTGCCTTTTTTTCCTCCTGGGAATCATACTCTAGGCCATGTATCAGGGTGCATTTTATTTTAATAATCAAGTTCACATTCAGGATGTCACATTATGGAGCTCACAATGGCAGATATATGACACTGACTACACCAGGTGACACACACTTTTTCCCATAATCCTAGAGGTAGGCACAGTCCTCATCCCCCTTTCCTGTGGCTGGCTGTGGCTGTCAGCTTCCAGCCTTTTTCTTAACCCCTACACACTACTGCTTCTCCTCGGAGTAAGTGGGAGCAGAACCTTCTACACAGGTTTGGGGGAGATGTGCATGGTGGATTGCTTTTTAGTACACACTTATCCTAGGAAAGCCCTGGGCATAGTGAAGGAAGACAAGGAAGAAGGGCAAAATGTGCAGTCACTGATCGGAGTTGAGTCTGTCGCCTCGTGGAAACCTACTAGATTGTGGGAAGGACCCAAGGCCAGAGCAGAAATACAGCTGTGGCCAAGTTGACTGGTTATTGTTGGTCAGAATCTAGGAGGTGCCTTTAGGTGTCTGTGACTGAGTCAGCAACCGGGAGCCAAACTGAGCCTGGGGCAGCCTGTGAGTTGTGACTAAATTAGGAAGGAAGAGCCCTTGGGCTCTCCTAGAAGTTCACCAGGGCAGGGGGCCATGGAAGGGCCTTTGGTGGGCAGCTGGAAACAACCTATTCAGCCACATCTGACTGGCTTTCCCCTTGACTTTGTAGTGGGCGGTAGAAACATTGCACACTGAGTTCCAGTTCAGTCCTAGCAAGAAGGAAGCTCCCCTGATGCCAGTGTACCCCCCCGTGGATGGTGGTGTCAGGTGGGAAGTGATCTGCCCATCATACCCCCTCCACTCCAAGGGTCCAAGTAAAATAGGAGAACTTAGTATCTTTTAGTCACTAAGTCATATATAAGCTTTTAGGTAGAGGTTTTACCTTTTAAAAGGCATACCTTATTGAATAATTCTGGGAGGGGATTATGGTGGACACTAGGCATTGCAGATTGTCGTCAGACTGTCTCAGACAGAACAAATTGGAATGATGGCTGCCTTGTATAACCTGGCAACAAGGTACCAATGACAGCAGATTTTGATTTAGAAAATTACACAAAGGTTTAGTTTGGTTTGATTGTTTAGGTATGAGTGTGAGATTTAGAAAGAGAAAAGAAAAAAAAAAGTCAGGAGAATGGTGTTTCCTGGGAAGAAAAGTGAGCATGTTTCTAAGTAATTATGAAAGAGCTAACCAGGGACTTTAGTCACTTCCTCACAGAGGGGGGCTCCTTGGCTTTTGTGTATGTGTTATATTTTCTGCAAGTCTGGTTGAAAGTGTTAGCCTTAGAGCATAGTTTCTCAATCACGACACTATTGATATCTTGGGCCAAATAATTCTCTTTTGGTGGAGCTGTCTGAGCATTATAGAATTTTAGCAGCATCCCTGGTCTCTTCCCAGTAATGGCTAGTTACACCCCACTCCCTCAGTTCTGACAACAAACTGTCTTCAGAATTTTCTGAGATGCACCATCTCCCCTAGCCACTGCTTAGGGCAAAAGAGAATCCGCTTTTCCTACTGAAAGGTACTGCAGTTATCGCTGGGCTGGAGAAATGATGGGTTGTCTCACTCCATCTCCTGTTCCACAAAAATAGAAAAAAGAAGGGGCAGGCAGGTCGGGAGTTTTGCTGCTTGGAAGTCAGTTTGTTGGTGCTGTCTGATGTAGCTATGTTGCCAAGGTTCTTTGGGTACCTTTAGGACCAAATCGTCAGCAGTAAAAACCCAGAATAAAAATCAAGCAAACAGACTACCACTAATAACATCATCAACAGCAACAACAAAAAATAAGGAAGCAAACCAGGCCAGGAGGCTTTGAAATTTAATTGAAAATGGCCGACATGATTAGCCCAAGACCCCCTCTTTAAGCATTCTCAAGAGGCCCGTCTGCATAGGGCTGACTTGAGTGTTGATATGTGAAGAGGCTGAGAACATGTGGTATAAACATCGACTGATATTGTTTGCCATTTACACTCAGCGTGTGTAATGCCGCAGGAATGGCTCCCGGCGGCATGTGACTGCCCTTCCAGACGGGCATGCAGAGCTCAGGGACAGCTCTTTCTCTTTCGTTCGCTCCCTCGCCTGCAGCCCCCCTCCTCTGCCCCTTTCCAGACTTGGGAGAGTTTAAGGAAGGCTTGTCATGATTGGCACGCAGAAAGCTGGTAGAATGTCATTGGAATTTTCTAGGGAGGCACATGCGCGACACCCAAAATGACTCCGGGCTCTGGTGGCCACAGGTCAGCGCTCCATGCCAGGCACCCTGGTCTGTTTCAGAAAGGTAAGGTTGCATGATGTCATCCTACCATTCCCCAGCACAAGGGGGAAATCAAGGGTTTTTTAAAACTGTTATTCTACTAGTCTAGGCGGCACCTCTGATCATGTTCTGGGCGCTAAGAATTTGTGCATGAGTATGCGATTTGTCTGCATCCCCACCCCCTCTTGTTTTAAAAAAAAAATTGATAAATGATTCACAACGGCAGTCTAACATGTGACCTAAAACAGCTCCCCAGGACCCCAATAAAATCAGCGATCCCAATGTCAGAAAGTCTAGATGCTCTTTTTAGCTGATTACTAAGCTCTTATAAAGAAAAGTCGCATGACTACTGGAAAACAGACTGCGTTATCACCAGATCTGGGGGAATGGAAGGAAACGCATTCAGAACCCCCTTTTTCATAAATGATGGGGTCTCTTAAGCCTGTGGTATTTTGTGTTAGTCGCTGTCATTTGTCAGCGATGGTAAATGAATGTAAAGGTGTTGAAATGTCTTGTTGAGCACAGAATCTGACTCTTTCTGGACCAGGAGGGGAGTGCCGTGTTAGAATTCATGAGCTCTGTTTGCCAAGAAACAGAGCTTGGGAATTGCTTCTGAGCACCTCTGGAGTAGCCGTAATATGAATTTCTTAGGTATATTCAAGAAAAGTTAATTGTTTAAACAAAAGTATTTTATTCGCCCCCAAGGAAGCAAGGAGGTGTGTAAACTTCCGTAGTGAGGTTCAGGCGACATATTTGGACATGGATGTGATGATCCGTGAGCAGGCTCAAGCACCACTGAACATGACTCACCTCCTTTCTTTATCTGATGCAATTAAAAGTAGCTTCAACACTCTTGGTAGAGGAATACTGGGTTTCTGCTTGCAAGTGTAAAAGCAAGTCTACAATCATAAAATGGCAGTGGTTTCTGCCTTATATGCGTTGTGATCTTTTTTTCTTTTCTTTCTCTCTCTCTTTTTTAATCTGCAAAGATGTCAGCAAACTAAAGGGGAGAGAGTTAATATTTTCACACACTCGCCCTTCCCCCACATGCATATGCTAACAGCTGCCATGTATGATTTTGTGGAATTTGATATTTCGAACAAAATGACTTCCTTATTTTCCATAGTAATATAATAATCAATTTTACCATAGAGAACTGTGTACATGTCAAGCCTTGGCTGCTCCTAATTAGCAATGGATGAGGGTAGCCAGGGACAGCACAGGAGAGAAGTTTCAAGCAAAAAAATCAGCTTCCCAGTTTTAACCATTCTTTCTGGCCTCAGCCAAGGCAGCTCTCAATCCACATGGATCTTAACCACCGGTTTAGTTTGTGGTGTTTTGAGAAAATATCAAGAATGGCATGTACAAATGTAACAGAGATGGGCCTGTCCCTCTAACCGTTGTGACATTGTCTTGTATCTCCACTCTACAGTGACTTTCTTACAGCCATAGCTTTGTAAGATAATGGCATAAGCCAGAAGTAACCCATATGTAGCATTATCTGCCTTGGGTGGCATCTGTGTTTTGTTGGCTATATGTCGGAAAGGTATGTGTCTTAAGGCACCAGAAATCTTCCATCCACCTGAGGAAATTAATGCTTCCTCTGTATAGTTGTACGGTAGATTTATAAAGTTCCAACATTAATGTTCTCATTTAGTCTAAATAATTTAAATAAATTAAACCAAGCACATTTCCAACATACACACAGAAACATATACTTGGTACTTTATGAGGAAGCAGTATTCTTCTAAGATATACGTTCTCATATACTTAGAGACAATCATAATTCAAGTCAGTTGAACAAGTATTTAATCTGCCCAATGCTGAGCACTTGGGAGTCTGAAAGATGTAAAGATGGGGATGATGTCTTCAAGGTGCTTATAATTTAGAAGGCAAAAGTTCTCCTGCAGCAAACCTCACACGGCTTTCTGCAGCAAAAAATGTTTGTGTACTCTGGGGAATGCCTTGTCCCAAAAAAGTACATATATATTTATTGAATTGCATGAAAGGTACATCAGTAGAACTAAGAAATATTGGCTGATTGCCCACTGTGTGTGTGACCCTTTGTGGATTTGTAAAAATTTTAGTGTTTTTTCGGTCAGGTTAGGTGGCTCAGCCTGTAATCCCAGCACTTTGGGAGGCTGAGGCAAGTGGATCGCCTGAGCCCATGGGTTTGAGATCAGCCAGGGCAACATGGCAAGACCTCGTCTCTACAATAAATTGAAAATTAGTTGGGCATTGTAGCGTGCACCTGTAGTTCCAACTACTTGGGAGGCTGAGGTGGAAGGATCTCTTGAGCCCAGCTGGTTGGTGCTGGGTGGCTGTGAGTGTGCCACTGTACTCCAGTGTGGGTGACAGAGTGAGATTCCAACTCCAAAAAAAAATTTTTTTTTAGTGTTTTTTCTTAAGGGTAATTTGGGACAAATGGTCATACCATTTGGAGTGACAGAAATGGCTTGTGGAACACCAAGTAGTAAGGAACAGAGTGACTCTATTCTTATTCTTAATAATTAGTTAATTAATAATTATTCTTAATTATTTATTAATAATTATTAATAATTTATTCTCTATAATTTATTCTTAATAATTCTTCTGCAGAACTATTTAAAATCCCAATGCCCAGGTTGAACCAGAATCTCTGAAGGTGGAACCCAAGCATTGATATTTTAAAAAATTCCCCAAGTAATTACAAAGTGCCACCATGGACCACATATATAACCATGGTTCCATAAAATTATCATACCATTTTTTTTTTTTTTTTAGTCAGAGGCTCACTCTGTCACACAGGCTGGAGTGCAGTGGCATGATCATGGCTTACCACAGCCTTGACCTCCTAGACTCAGACAATCCTTCTGCCTCAACCTCCTGAGAGGCTGGGACTACAGGTGCACACCACCATGCCTGGCTGATTTTTTTATTTTTTGTAGAGATGAGATCTCACTATGTTGCCCTTTCTCCTTGGCCTCTCAAAGTGCTGGGATTACAGGTGTGAGCCACCACGACTAGCCATAATACCATATCTTAGATGTATTTTATCTAGGTTTAAATATGTTTGGAGACACAAATCCTTACCATTACGTTACAGTTGCCCACAGTATTCAGTACAGTGACATGCTGTATAGATTTGTAGCATAGGAGCAATAGGCTAGACCATATAGCTTAGGTGTGGAGTAGGCTATACCATCTAGGTTTGTGTGAATACACTGTGATGTTGACATGAGGAAATGGCCTACCAATGCATTGTCCAGAATGTATCCCTGTCATTAAGTGGTGCATGGCTGTATATATCACAAAGATTTCTATAAAAGCATTCCCAGGAGCTTTAAAATAGTTTAATTTGTGAGTAATGATAATGATAGTTAATTTTATTATCATGCTTTGCAGAACACATGCACATCATGTTTGATCTTTACAGCGAGTGGGCCAGACATGATAATCTCCATTTGACATACAAGGAAACTGAACAGAGTCATCAGATTTCAAAGGTGGAAGGGACCTCGGAGATCCTTTCATCCAGCTTTCTCATTTTGCAAAAAAAACCTCCCTGGGATCCAAGAAAGCTGACTGACCTAGGGTCCCATGGGGAGTAGACAGGAGCTATGGGACCAGGCCCAGGTCTTCTGATTTCCAGCTTATAGTTTTTTCACTCCATCACGCTGCTCTCAACCTTCAGTGTATTAGAAGAAACTTGGGAGGATATGAATTTGTTTCCTTAGGAGAAATTTTGGTGAAAGCAGTCTGACATGCTGTTCTATGAACACATAGATATATAGAAAAAAATTCTTTATTTTTGATGCTTTTTCTTTACATAGATAACAAATAGACAGATATACATATAGATGGACACACATTGGGTATCATTGGGGAGATGAAGGTGGAATTGGATTGAGGAAAGTCTCAAAAGAGACTTCAACTTTATCTTTTTACTTTTTTAAATAAGAAATAGCTGAAGCAAAAATGACCATAATAGTAGCATTTGTTCATTTTGGGTGATGGCAGTGAGTTCATAGGTATTTGCTTTACTCTTCATATTTCTGTATTAAAAAAATTCAAAACAAATATGAATATTACAAATAAATTCCCACCTACAATACTATCATTTTATTTAAAAAACCCATAATTTAAAGAAAGAAAAACGGTATGGAAGAAAGGAAAAGAAAAGCAAATTATCATATAGTTCTTGGTGGTTGACATTGATCTTCTCTTTGCTTTAAGTCTTTCCTGTGTTGACCAAGCAAAAGTGACGATTTTCTCTGCATTTGCTGCATTATCAGTTCTCTTTTGCACATTTTGAGCCTTTATTTTTATTTATTTATTTTTGAATTGGAGTCTCACTCTGTCACCCAGGCTGGTGTGCTCCGATGATCCTTCCTCCTCAGCCTTCCAAGGAGCTGGAACTACAGGCACATGCTACCATGCCCGGCTAATTTTTTGATTTATTGTAGAGACGAGGTCTCACCATGTTGCCTGAGCTAGTCTCGAACCCCTGGGCTCAGGCAATTCTCTCGCCTCAACTTCCCAAAGTGCTGGGATTACAGACTGAACCACCGCGTCCAGCCCATTTTGAGCCTTTCTAATATCTCTAACTAGAAAGGCAGGCCCTTTCTTGTCAATTATAAACCCACCAACTGCCCCTTGGTGACTGCACATTCCCTTGGTTCTAAGAATCATGTTCTCGCCAGGCTCGGTGGCTCAGCCTGTAATCCCGTGCTTTGGGAGGCTGAGGTGAGTGGATTGCCTGAGCCCGTGGGTTCGAGACCCGCCTGGGCAACTTGGCAAGACCTCATCTCTACAATAAATCAAAAAATCAGCTGGGCATGGT
>CAUYQG010193073.1:0-42522 GCA_963574415.1 Tarsius wallacei
AGACCAACATTAAAAAAAATAATATTTTTTTTTTAAAGCCTGTAAATTTTTCAAATTAATCACCCTTTTTCCTCTGCGCCCACCCCCGCCCCCCCCGCGCCTGCGTCCGCCCCGTCTGGCCCCCCCCCCCCCCCACCTGCCATTCAGACACATCACCAGTCTCCCAACAAAACTCTGGCTGTCCCGGCTATAGCACAAGGCTGGACAGGCATTGCTAAGGGCTGGTGGCTGTGGGCAGAGACCCCATCAGAAGCTTGATGACAGGTATGTCATTGTCTAGTGCTCCAAGGGAGTGATGTATGTGGTCATGAGATTACAGGATACGAGCCTGGGGTGTGAGGTGCATATTGGGTAGAATTTAAGAGGTGGTGACCCATGTGTCAGTGGGAGCACAGATGTGGTGGTGGGTATGTGGGTGGGGCACGTGGGGAACACGTGCTATGGAGGAATGTGGGGATAGTGGTATGTGACATGGTATCTGTGTGTGTATGTGACCATGGTGTGCGCATTCGGTGGGACATGTTAGTAGTATGTGAATGATGTAGTGAGTGACTGTGGCCCCCTGTGGTGGGGGTGCTGGAGATGGTAAGGACTGCACAGGGAAGGGAAGGTGTGCATCAACATGACATCTTGGCTACCAGAAAGCAGCTCTGGGGGAGGTCAGGCCTTGGCTCTGAGACCATCTCCAGGAGCAGGAAAGCTGCTCGTGTCAGAGAAGGCTAGGACCCCTGCCTCAGGCCCAACCTTGAGTCCACAGACTGGACCCCGTGGTTATGAAAGCTCAGTGTCTGTCACCAGATGCCTATGCCTAAGGAGACTGAAGCAAAGCAATGAGGCAAAATCATTTTGTTGCTTGTAAACAACCGCTACTCTGAACCAAGGGCCTAGAAAAGAAGCTGGAGGCCTTGGCCCAAGTGGAATTTGTGGCTGGATCATGTGTAGCTTCGGTCTCTGGGGCCACATTATCACTCATAATGACCTCAGCCCAAGGGAGACATAGTCCACTTTCCCAACCGGCAGGCAGCCTTTCCCCAAGGCCCAAAGAAGACAGCTCCATGGCAGGCTGCCCAGGAGCCCATGTGAAGGTCAGTGCCTCTGTCAGGGGCTGTCCCAGGAGAGGTGCCAGTCGGGGGCAGGGCTGGCTCCAATCATGAACTTCCCTCATACATGGATGACTCTTTTAGCTACTCTCTTCATCCATAAGATTAAAACCCAGTGACCAGGCCTCCAAGGCCCTCAGTTATCTTGTCCCACTCTCCCAGCAAACCTATGTTCCCTCTATGTTTCCCCATACTCCACCCTACCTAAGACCAGGGAACAACCTCAATGTTCAGGACTCAAGATGTAGTTCGGGAGAGTCCTCGCCTAGAGGTGCAGGTGGGGGAGGTTTCTGGAAACTAAGCTCAGAGAACTCGACTGAAGCTGAACTTGGATGGACAGGATACAGAGAGTCATAAAGGACATCTGAAGTCACAACGAATTTTAAATTTCAGATCTAATACTTGTAGATGTTCAAGAAAACTGTTGGTGATTGGTTTTGAGGAAGGAGGCACCCCCTGTGCCTTCCTTTCATTATTTAAATCTCCAACTGGACAGATTGTTTCGAATAGCTTACCAACTAAGATGGCTCCAGATACAGAGCTATGTGAAGCAAAGGGCCTCTGTAAAGTTACTGCCAAGAGCAAATAACACATGGCACTTACCACATAAGTGAGGGACTGTGGTGACTAGAAGAGAGGTGGCAGCCCAGTGAGAGGCAAATGGCAGGCCACAGTTCTGTGTGAGCAATATCAAAATACATAGGAAAAGTCTGTAATGACAGAACAAAGTCCTGCTCACCTCTGTACCCAGAAGTGTGGTGTGGCACCCTCCTATGATGCTCTCGTCTTTAATTCCTCACCTCAGATCCATTGTCTTTTATGCTTGCCTGTCTTCTGGTGGCCCTAAGTCCCATCCAGGAGGCAGAATGAGAAGGAAAATTCACTATTGGCCTCCCTTTCTCTTTCTGTAAAAGTGGACACTCAGTTCCTTTCCTGAATACAACTCATTAGTCCAATTCTTAGCAGGCAATTATAGTTAATCCATCCTTTAAATACATGTGGGAATACTCAGCCTTGGAATTTACCCAGATTCCAAGAGGCAATATCCCCATTCAGAGAGGTAAGCCCTCCCAGCTGTCTTTAGGGACTATGGCAACAGTCCCCTAGCCAGCCCCCATGCCTCAAGTGTGGTCCCTAGCCCCTTCCTCTTCCACACTGGCACCCCAGTGATCTTCCTAGAACAGAGTGTTGTTCACCTATTTAAAATCCTCTGATGGCTCACCAAGACCCAGCACTTTGACATGTCACCCCAGGCTTTCTGTTTTAGCCCCACCCCTTCTATAGCCACCCCAAATCCATGTCCTAAAGAGCTCTTTCTCAATTATGTCATGCTTTTTCTTGTTTCAGCGTGATTTGCCCATAAATTTCCTTCTGCAGGGAAAGCCCTTCCCAGTCTTGTTCATCTAGTTCACTACTATGTCCTCTCCTTCCAGAGTGTGCTCAGCCATCACCTCTTTTGGGAACATTCCTTCCCCATATTGCCCTGAATGTCCCCGAAGATAGTTTGCCCTGGAATCCTCCCAACTAGAAGTTGTATTTACCCTCCTATACCTAAGGGGTCTGAGGAGAGGCAGGTGTCCTCTTGTTTCCCATCATATCTTCCAAGCTGTGTTATTTTCCTCCTTCAAAGGCCTTGCTTCTTTGAAGAGTAAGTCATTGGACTTTACCACTCACTCTTCGTCTTGTCACTTACAGTTTTCCCTGTCATCTCCCCTAGTTCATCGATGACTTTAGCACTTGGCTCGCTGTCTTCCCCTCCACCACCACTCCTGTTGTTCTTGACAACTTTAATGCCCACATAAATGTTCCATCCCCAGCACCCTGGTCTTTCCATTCCTTGATCCTATCAGATTTAATGATCTTTTCCTCCATTCCACCACAGCCACCAACTGCTATGGCTACACTTCACATCTTTTCAACCAAAAACTGCATCTTCTCTGAAATGTAAAACAGCTCTCCGCCTTGCCTTGATCACCTCTTTCCTTATTCTAGACCACCCACTGACCTCACTGAGCTCACTGAGACACTCAAATCATGGTTCCTTCTCCTTTCTCACCACCACCCCCCTCCACAAACATACACACTCATCCTCACCCTCCTTACCTTGGTCAGCACCATATCCACTACTTAAACATGTTTACCTTCTCTGCCTCTTTTTCTCTGTACATCACACTAGCCTGGAAAGAACTGAACTTAGATAAACCCAACTATCCATATTTGAGTCTGTACTCAACCAACACTGTGGGAAAAATCATGCCATAATCATGCTGACTGGACTTGCATTAAATGTAAGCACAAATCTCTGTACTTCCAGTAATTCTATTTTCTTGTCTAGTCAATTCACTTTCCAAGTCTCCAAGACAACTAAGTCACATCTTCCCTACTCCCTTTTAACATCTAAAACCTCCTCACTCTCAGCAAATGCCTCCTCCCACCATTCACTTTCTTGCCATAGGGATATGGTAAAAATATGTTGTTTCTGCTCCAAGCAAAACAAACCCTTCTCTTTGCTCCAGAATCCATCTCCTCTCAGCTTTCCAAGACCGTGTGCCTGCAATTACCCCCTTATCTCCCATTGTCTCTTCAACTCACCCCAGCTGGGCTTACATCATTGCTACCCACCAAAAACAACTCCTCAAGTTTGCCAATGACTTATGCCTTGCCAGGACCACTGATAAGCTTTCTTTCCACATCATCTTCAATCTCTCAGGGGCAGGAAAGTTAAATGCATTATTTTCTAGGTTCTTATGAAGTTATTCTTGTCCGGTCTCTCATATACCTTAAAGATTGTTCCTTCTCCTTTGCTACAATCTCCTGCTGTACCCAAACTTGGACTCTGACTGCAGCTTTCATCTCTTCCCAAAACATTCTCCCACTGGGTGACCTCAGCCTCATAAGCAATATCATTACTTTAATCACACCAAACCTATTCCACTGTTCATACATCTTCCCTGAACACCAGACAAATATTTCAAATGTTTATAAGTATTTCAAATCTAACATGGCCCCAAAATTTATGTCTGTCTCTCTCTCTCTCTCTCTCTCTCTCTCTCTCTCTCCCCTTCCCATCTCATGTGCACATGTGTGCACGCGCGTGTTCATCAAATCTGCTCTTCCCCAAGTTCTCAGCTTTGTCAATGACACTATCATTCACACAATTGTTGAAGCCAGTGGTCTTAAAGTCACCCTTAATTTCTCTTTTCCTCACACTGCACATTTAATTCACCAGCAAGTTCCAGCAACATTATCTCCAAAATTCATCTCAAATTTGACTATGTCTCACCCTATTTGTCAGCAAACTCTTAGTCTAAACCACTGGTATCTCTTAACTGGTCTATGGTAAGTCCTTCTAACTGGCCCCCTGTCTTGATCCCACAAAATCTATGCTTCATGCAACAGCTAGGGTGGTCTTTTATATATCTTTTTATTTTTAATGGACTTTATTTTATAAAGTAGGAAGTACAGAGAGTTCGCATGTACTACCTGTCTCCACGCATGCACAGCCTCCCCCATCAATATCCTTCATCATAGTGGTATATGTGCTGCAATCCATGAACCAACATCAATATTCTAAGATCAAAGTCTATAGCTATATTAGAGTTCACTCTTCATACTGTACATTCTATGGATTAGGATATATATATATATACCACTATAGTTTCATACAGAAGAATCACTGCCCTAAAAATCCTCTGTGTTCTTTCTATTCATCCATCTCTCTCCCAGCCTCTGATCTTTTTTGCTAGCTTCATGATTTTTGCCTTTTCCAGAATGTCATATAATATGTAGCCTTTTCAGATCGTCTCCTTTCACCTAGTAATATGAGTTTAAGGATCCTCCATGTTTTTTCATGGCTTGATGGCGCATTTCTTTTTAGCACTAAGTAATATTCCATTGTCTGGATGTACCTCGGTTTATTTATCCATCCATCTACTGAAGGACATCTTTGCTGCTTCCAACTTTTAGCAATTATAAGTAAAACTTCATAAATACCTGTGTGCAAGTTTTTGCGCAGACATAAGCTTTCAACTCATTGAGGAAAATACCAAGGAGCACAATTGCTGGATCATCTGGAAGAGTATATTCAATTTTATAAGAAACTGCCTGACTGTTGTTGTCCAAAGTGGCTGTACTGGCCAGACACAGTGGCTCATACCTGTAATCCCAGCACTTTGGGAGGCCTAGGTGGGAGAATTGCTTGAGGCCAGGAATTCAAGACCAGCCTAGGAAGCATGGTAAGATTCTATCTCTACAAAAAATACTCAAAAATTAGCCAGGCATGATGGTACATACCTATAGTCCCAGCTACTCTGGAGGCTGCAGTGGGAGAATGACTTGATCCCAGGAACTTGAGGCTACCATAAGCCATGATCACCACTACTTTCCAGCTTGAGTAACAGAGCAAGATCCTGTCTCTTAAAAAAAAAAGTGTTTGTACCATTTTGCATTCCCACCTGCAATGAATGAGAGCTTCTGTTGTTCCATATTCTTGTCAGCATTTGTTGTTTGGGATTTGGACCATTCCAACTGGACCATTCCAATTGGAGTGTAGTGCTATCTCAATTTTTTAATACGATGGTTTTAAAATCTTTTTTTTTTCTTTTCTTTTTTGAGTTGGAGTCTCACTCTGTCATCCAGGCGGGAATGCAGTGGCATGCTCACAGTCACCCCAGCGTTGACCTGCTGGGCTCCAGCGATCCTTCCACCTTAGCCTTCCAAGTAGCCGGAACTACGGGCACATGCTACCACGCCCTGCTAATTTTTGATTTATTGTAGAGACGAGGCCTCACCAAGTTGGTCTCGAACCTGCAGGCTCAGGCAATCCACTCGCCTCGGCCTCGCAAAGGGCTGGAATTACAGACTGAACCACGGAGCCCAACCTAAAATCTTAATTCTTACTATGTTACTCCCATTTTTAAAGTATTCCAGTGATTTTCTATTACAATAAAAGTAAATTCCAAACATCTTCCTATGAACTATACAAGGTCCTCTACCTGGTCATATCTATTCATGCTGTTTTTTTTAGTATTTTGCTATACCCACTTCTCCAACCTCACTGTGTACCTTTCTCCCATGGCCACCTTGCTCCAGCCAACTTGCCTCTTTCCTTTTTAAAACATGCCAGCCTTATCTGTGTCTTAGGGCTTTGCACTTGCCATTCCCTTTCTTGTAGTGTTGCTTTGCCGGGTCTGCACTTGACTGCTGTATTCTCATGAATCAGGTCTGGCCTTAAATATTGACCTCTAATAACTTCCCTAGTTCCCCAGGGAGGGGGAGGAGGGAAGAAGAGAGAGAGAGAGGGAGGGAGAAAGGAAAAAATGTAGAACCTAAAAGAAGTAAAAGAAAACTTAGTTTTGGGGTAGAAAGCCAATATACCAAATAGAAGAAGCCATAAAGAGAAGGAAGAGCTAGGCATCAGTGGGAGCAGCCATTCTATATCTCTTTAGAGAAAGGGGGCTAAAGAAAAAGGACTGCACAAAAGAATAGCACAAATCTAAGGGAGCTGGCAACATCAAGTGACATTAGCACAGGCTTTGGGGGGAGTGCTGGAGAGTCAGCTTCCTAAGATCATGCTTGAAGGAACATTTAAAGCATCAGACCTCAATTAAACACCAGCATACAAAATAAGTATCCAACATACATACCTTGGTCCCTTCCTAGAGCCTTAGACTAGAGACGGTCTGCCTGGTTTAGAAAGAGGTAGGCTCAGGGCCTGCTGCCTTGTGACTCTAGCAACCATTCTAGTCTGCATCTTTAACTATGTCCAGTTAGTTCAGAAATTCAGGCAGAAAATAAAACTCGGCATCACACACCACCAGGAGCATCACAGATCCACTGTGGTCTGGAGCAAATCCAGGCCTATGCCACTTTATTTTCTACATGTACTCAATCCCTTTTTTGATGTTATGAAACTCAAAGCTTACTATTTTAACATTTATGACCAAAGATAATTGACAACTTTACATCTCTTCTGTAATGACTTTTTTCTTAAACCATGTCTGATTAAGACATTGCTTAGGTCACGGTGTCTCAAACTGTGGGTCATGAACCATTAATTTGTCATGAAATCAATTTAGATGGTTCACAACCAGTGCTATTTTTAACAAAATAGAATAAACAAGACTAGAAAATATCAAAGTGTATCACACATAGTAAGAATAAGTATTATTTCAGAAAGCATATGTTTCAGTTCTATATATAATGTACATATATACATACATATGTGTATAATGAAACATAATATAAAATGTAGGGTCACAGCCAAAAAAGCAGAAGCTATTGCTCTAGGTTTCTCTTGGCTTTAGAATAAGCTATATAAATATGTTATGAATAATGTATAAAATATATTCTAAAATAACTTCAAAATTCATGTAGAATTCATTCATGTCAATGTAGCACTGCCAAAGATAATAACCATCAAAAATAGTACACAACAGGTGTGGCAATCTGTAACATTCTATTTTAAGGTTGAAATCCAGACATTCTACTAGACCAAAAGTTAGAAGAACTAGGATCTAATTTATTCTCTTTTGCTCTGTGGTATGATTTAGCTTTAGAAATTTTCCCTTCCCTTTTCTGGCCTCAGATTCTTTACCTATAAAATGACAAATGGGTTCATTTGCTTCTGAGAAGTTCTCCATGAAAATTTTGCACTGAGTCTACAAAAGGTTGCACAAAATAATCAGACACCTCAAAATCAAACCCACCTGACTTCAAATCCCAGTTCTGTCATTCACAGATGAGTAGCACTGCCAGTGTACTTGATCAAAAATTGGGAATTATGATATGTTCCCACACCCCCAGGGCAGTGGTCAGGATTAGAGACTTTCTTACAAAGCTGCTAGCATAGGACAAGAACTCCACAAAAGTTCCTTATATCATGTCCCGTTTTGCTTCTCTCTTGCCTTATCTGTGTGCCTATACCCACTGCCCAGCATTATTGTATTCTACACCCCTCTAGCCTCACCCTATAGTGTTCTTTCCCTCTGTCCTGGCTGACATTTCTCACAAATGCCCATCAGCAAGATTCCCAGTATCCATGACGATGGTCTCTTCATCTCAGAAACATGCCCTCTTGGTTTACAGGCCTGAGCTGCCTATAGATCAACCCTCCTCACTTTCCTCAACCCATTTTCTGTTCATGTCAATTCTATTTCACAGGTTTTCCATCCCTATGGGTGCCAGAGCCAGGCACTGGCTAAACTCAAGGTCAGCCCTAAGTTCATCAAAGAAAATCACTCTTCACCTATCAGATAAATGCCACCTCAGTGACTTCCCTCCTATCAGAACATAGAATAGTATGCTTTCTATATACCCCTCCAAAAAATAGATATAAATGTTAGAAATATAAGTATCAAATGCACACAAAGTCAACTACATAAATTGTGGAATATAGCCTAAGGCTTCATGCTTTGTCTGTGACATTCTAAAAATAACACAATTTTCATTAAAATAGAAAAGAGAAATGCTGAGTACTTCATTCAGATCACTAATAGTAAAGGACATGGTCACCATATACATATAATTGGGACTACATGAACATTTTGATTCTTCTATGCCTATACTTCTGTCCCAATCATACCCCTGAACCCATGAGTCTGAGACATCCATCTCAAGGAGAGAATACTATGAGTTGTGAAGGGCCTAGTAAAGTTGGATCCTACTATTCCTAGGCCAATCCTGGCTGCTGACCATCGCTCCCCCCCACTCTTTTCCCCAGGTTACCTAAGTTTTCCCAGGGCCCTCTAAGCCAACTCTTTCCAGTACAGCTCCTGACAAGACAGAAGTCCTTATGGAAAAAGGCCCCATGATCACTCATAACTGAGACATCATCACTGAGTCTTCTCAGTTTCACGCCATGTGCAGTTGATCTGATTCTGCCTGGAGCCTAGGCCTGCTGGCTTTCTGAAGGCTCACTGTGTCCTTCTGACCTGCAGAGTGTGGGATGCCGTAGCCAGAACTTGGAAGAAAGGACAGGTCCTATTAATCCAGGCTCTTTCCCAATAAAGAGAGTCTTGGATTTCTTTCTGGTGTGCCATGGTCCCCACAAGCTGCTCTCTTCCTTTGGCCATAACTTCTCCTGGCTTCAATCCCATTGGTGCACTGTGCCCTCCACAAAGCAAGGGCCCAAGGAGGGTATAGTCCAGGGAGCTACTGCTGGAAGACCAAATCCCCAAGCTGCAGGTGAGGACAATGGCCAAACATGAGGCCTGGGCTGGGAGGTACATCAGGGAGGGTTTGGGCAGCAAAGGATACCCAACACAAACTAGTTCTACCTCAAAATTCTACCTTTTTGAAGCTCTGTCACAGAATCTATTCTCTAGCAGGGATGACAAGAAAAAGAGAGACCTAGAACATAGCAAAGAAATTAAGTATCCACAGCTGCTCTTCAGGCTGATCACAAAATCTCAAGAGGAAGCTCAGAGACAAAGAGGATGCCCAGTGCTAGGGACACCTGCACATGTCCCAGCTGAGCAGTCAGCCAGCCTCTGTGAGTCCCCCTCCCGTACTGGACAGCATTCCACAAAGAGGCTGGTCCTTACAATGAGCTGAAACTGACCACACCATATCCACCTATTGGTCCCAGATCTGCCCACTAATGAGCCACACAGAAGAGGTCACAAGAGAGTCACTCAAATACTGAAGACACTTAGTCTGCCACCCCAGGTTTCCCCATGCTGTACCCAACTGAAATCCTCTACTTAGTCTTTGTCTGCCATGACTTCAGAAGAATTCACAACTCTGGTCCATTGGGGAGTTCCAGATGGTCACAGACCTTCCTGCCAACCTCATCCTCTCCCAGCACAAGGCTTGCTTTCGGCCTCTACTCCTCCCCCTCAAAACAAAGTGTTCGGTCCACTGAATTGTTGAAAGGGATGCATTGCAGTGATTTTTTTTTCCTGAAAAGAAAATTAATGCTTACAGTTTGTTAAGTATACATTTACTCTCAAACACACCACCATTGAAAAGTGCTAGATTAAAAAAAAAAAGTTAACTTCCTTGCCTTTTCCTAGAAAAGGCACAGCAGGAGAGAAAAAAAAAAAGAAATAATGTTAAAAGCCAAACAAGTGTTTGGGGCTGTTTTATTCTCACTCACACTCAAGCACTGTCGCTGGTGGATGAGGGTTGCAGGAACTCCCCTGGCTGGGGTCAGTCTTCATTCAAACAGTCTCTGCCTCCAAAGCTCTCTCCTTACAGTGAAAAAGATAAACGACACTCTGTCCCTAACCCAGATGACACCACCTAAGTACCACCAAAGACAGGCAGGGGACACAAGCTTTGCCTCCAAGGAAATATACACCATAGCAAAGAATCCTCCTCTGGGTTCATGTCCCCTGTGGTATGTGGCTGAGAGGGAAAATGCCATTTCTGTTATAGTGGTCCAAGACAGGGGACACATGGTGCGGTAGAAAAGAAAGGCAGGATCTGCCCATCAGACTGAATATTGTTCACTGTCCTAAGGCAAAGTCTGGATGAATTTGGCAGCTACCAGCCTGCTAGTCTGCAGGGCTTGGTAGGATGGATGGGTACCTGAGAAGCATAATTTCAATCAAAACAACAAACCTGACATTCACTCCACCTGGACAACTGTATCAACAGCTTTGGTCATCTGAAAGGGGACCATGGTAGCAAGAACCCAGGAGTAGCTGCTGGAGGCTGGAGCCAGAGTTATCACTCCCAGGCCCTTCATTGAGTGTGAGTGATCATTCAATAAAATATATAAGTGGGGAGTTCACAGTCCACAATGCAGTTAGCTGAAGTGACACTTTCTCTGCAAAGGCAGAGACAAGAAGTGAGAAACTGGAGCTAAGGGCTGACCTGAGAACAGCCTGATTCCCAGGCCCATGTCTGGGAATTTTCTCTTTCCAAATATGAAGGAAATAAAAATAGGTAGGCAGGAGGGCCAAACTATGTTTGCAAAAACCGAAGTCTGGTTTTGAAACGCCTGCTCTCACCATCTCAAGCTAAGAATAATGGAAGAAGTTGGGAATTCTGGCATGGTCCCAGGGTGTGAGTGCTCTTGGATCCGAGAGCACATAGATGTCCATGCCCACACCAAACCCTCTGGAGCTAGTCAAAGTGTCAGGCGCCTTTACAGAAATGAACGAGCAGCTGATTAAGAAAGGCGACTGCTGACAAGTAGGAATTGCCCTATAAAACATTTCAAGGTGTCAGCAATGGAAACACACTCCACAGCCACTCAGTAGAGAGGGCAGAGTTTCCCCCATGCTGTGACGCTTCAACAGCAGCCCAGGCCGGCAGGCAGCTTCCATCCATCAGGGCCTTGGGACAGGACCACTGGGCAGTTCAACAACAAGCGAGCAAGAACAAGTGGTGTTCAACTTACTGATTCAACTAAACTACTTTAGGTATCTGTGCTTTCTTCTAATACCTGGGCTGAATCATAGCCCCCAAAATTCATATGTAGAAATTCTAACCCCAAGCACCTCAGGATGGGATTGCAGTTGAAGACAAAGGTAATTAAGTTGAAATGAAGTCATTAGGGTGGACCTTAATCCAATATGATTAGTGTCCTTATAGGAAAAGAAAATTAGGATAAAGACACACACAAAGGGAAGACCATGTAAGGACATAGACCATGTGAAGACAGCCATCTATGAGCCAAAAAGAAAGAGCTCAGAAATATCCAATTGTACCAACACTTTGATCTTGGAATTCTGGACTCTGGAATTGTGAGATAATAGATTTTTGTTGTTCAGGCCACCCAGTCTGTGGTAGTTTGTCACGGCAACTCTAGCAAACTATTGCACTTCCACTCTGCTTGTTCTGTATGTTTGATAAAGATGGACTGATGTTTCCACTTGCAGTAAGTAAGCAGAGGAGAGTGAGAGCTGTCTTCACATACCTGAAGCATAACATCACAGAAGAGGCCAATAGGTTCTCTGGAACTCATGACACTGAGTGAAGGGCCAAGCATTAAGATGAGCTCTTTACTCTCATTATTTCCTGTAACCCCACAACTCCAAGAGGTAGCCACGATTATCCCTATTTTGCAGAAGAGGAAAAGTGGGACTTAGTGGTGGCAGGTCTCTTGACAAGAATGTAATCTGATAAATGGCAGAAGTGAGATTAAAATCCAGGTTTGTCTGATTTCAAACTTGTGTCTCTTCCTCCAAATAGAAGCAACAGTATAATTTCACGGAAGAAAGTGTCTCCTCTAATGGTCAAGCTGTCAAACAACAAAAATGGATACTGCTCATGGCAGAGAGTCCATGACTAGAGGCATCCAGGCAGGAGCTGAAAGCACAGGGATTTGGTGGGCTAGGGTGCGCAATCACATGCCTGCTTCAACTCAACATGGTTAGGACATGTTCTTCATCCTTTACACCTCCCCAACTAACTCTCCCTTCCTCCCTTGTTTCTCTCTCTCTCTCTCTCTCTCTCTCTCTCTCTCTTCTCCCCTCCACCCTCCCTCTCTCTCTGTTTCTCTCTCTTTCTCCCTTTCTCTCTCTCTCTCTCACTCTCCCCCTCACTCACTCTCTCCTCTGGAAAGGGAATGATCTGAATTGCTGAAGGGTGTGAGTTGAAAGTGCACCCTCAAATGCTTCTAGTCCTTGATTCTGGGAGGTGTCTCTTTGAAAACTTGTGTAGAAGGGAGTTGGGTTGGGATGTTCCCAAAGATTCCTCTAAGCCTGAAGTCTACAGCTCTTGAATATCAGTGAAGCTTCAAAAGTACACACAGCACTGCAGCATGGTGCCTCCAGAACATTCCCCAGAGCCAAGGTCGGGGTAGCCACACCGGATGTTCAATGAACTCAACCTCTTTTTGCACAAACACAGAAGTCTGGCTAGAGAGAGCAGCAGAGTGCCCAGGAATGGCCTTGGCAGGTCAAGACTAAGGCCCCTTGGGGCTGGACTAAAATTTTCTATGTTTATTCTTGCTTGTCTGGCAGATCAACACCACCCCCAATCTGTCCCAGTTGAAGCAGGACAAGCAGTTCTGCCATCATTATCCTTCCAAGGAGCTGATGACAAGGCCAGGCTGATGGCTCAGGGCTCTGCAGCACTCCAGTCACAGCTGGGGTCACTTAGGCCCCCACATAATCCCAGCTCTGTCCTAAGGCAAAGGAAGGAAGGAAGGAAGGAGGGGAGGGAAGAAGAGAGAGAGGAAAGAGGAAGGGAGGGAGGGAGAGAGGAGGGAGTGTAGAAGGAGGGAGGGAGGATGGAAGGAAGGATGGAGAAAAAGGGAGGAAGGAAGTAAAAAGGAAAGAAGGAAGGAAGGGGAGGAAGGAAGGAAGGAAGGAAGGAGGGAGCGAGGGAAGGAAGGAGGGAAGGAAAGAAGGAAGACAAAAGGAAAGAGGAGAGGGAGGGAGGGAGGAAAGGAAGGAAAGGAAGGGCTCCTAGCTAGCAACCCACAAGCTCAGTCCTCAGCAGTTGAGCCACTTGTTTAATTCTGACCTAGTGCCTGGTGCTAGTAACTGCACTTAGTCCTTGATCCAAAACCCCTTGGTTACTTCTGTTTTCCTCTAAGCCTAAGACCCTTTGTCCTCTTCACTCTTCTCTAATGCTCTTTCCAGGAAGAAGAGGCCGGGGTCTAAACAGCAAAAGTTCTAGGGAACTTCACTAGAGCTTTCAGCTATCACTTCCACAGGGAAGCATGTTCTGACCCCAGCCAATGCTGGTTAGAAGCTAGTCTGCTGTTCTCCTAAATCCCCTGAGAAGATACAGATGTTGTGTTGTTTTCAAATTATCTGTTGACTTGTCCTCTGCCCTGCTAGAATATATAAGCACCTTGAGGATAGGAACTGTGTCTTCTTCACCACTGTATTTCTAATACTTGCCATGGGATAGAAACTCGAACTTTGTTTGTTAAATAAATGTGTGAAGGCATAGAAGAACATTTTAAGGGACACTAAGGTCTCTTCACCCAAGCCAAAATCATATCATTAGGTTCCACTTTGGGGGTCATTCCAGAGGCCTCTGGGAAAGTCCAGGAGGATCTTGGTGCATGGGGGTTGCGGAAAGAGATTTATCTGTGGAGTCAAATGATGCTCTGGCACATAGAGAGGAGAGAACTAAGCAGCTTTGCTGTCTTCTGCCTGGCAGGGGTAAGTTAGCAGCTAGCAGGTACCTCATGAGAGAAAGAGAGAAGTAGAGTAAGACCAGGAAGGGAGAGAGGCAGAGATAAGTCAGGTAGGCCCAGGAGGTAGTGAGAAGCCACAAAACCAAAACTCTCCAGCAGTCAAATCCCTCAGGACCCTGATCTCAAGCATCCCTCATCCTCTACATGAAGCTCCTGGGAGCACAAATGAATCCTAATTAAGAATGTTCATGAGTTGCCACAGCCCACCCAGCCAGGACCCACAGCCCCAAAGATGAGAAAATAAGATATGGAGGCTTGGCTTTATCTGTCTCTCTCAGGAAGCTCCCAATCACAACTGTACAAGAGTCTAAACTCCATAAGGGGGACCTGGTGAGGTGAACATGCAGCATTTTGGGGACTCAGAGAACCTTGAGGCTTGGGGTCCAAAGGAGGCTCCTGGAAGAAGGACCTGGGTCTGGACTTTGGTCAATGGACAGGATTTGGGGGTCAGGGACACCAAGTGGGGTTGTAAACCTGACAGGTATGGAGTGCTCAGAGAGTTGAGAAAGCAGATGGGTGGGGAGAGGCAACAAGATTCCAGGAATGGGGGTGGGGAGGGTGCCTGGAGAGGCCCTGAAAAGCTTAGATGCTTGCTGAACTGGCAGCAAGGTGAGGTGATTGGACACTGAAACTTTTCTAGACCCAAGGCACTCATCCAATGATGGGACTCATGCCCACCAGAGAGCACCCTATGAACTGTTAGACTTCTGGTGCTTGGTTTCATTAGTCCCATCTCCTAACCATGCTAAGGGCACCATAGCAAAGTCTGAATCAAGTTGGCTTGACCTGGCTGAAGGCACACTCATTGCCTCTCTCCCAGGGATAGTCATGGGGACAGTAGGCACTAGAAGGCAGGCAAGGCTGGACCAGAGCCGGCCAACCAGTTCAGCAAATTTTCATCTTCACCAAAGAGCCTCTCTAGGAGAGCCATTGTCTGCAGACTATTTAACAACAGTAAAACAAACTGGCGAAATGTGTCTTCTCTTTCTTATCACTTTGCTCCCAACAACATAAGGGATAAATACTCCTCTCTGCCATAATGTTCCGACCCTCACACCAGCCCTGGTACGTACATATATACGTTCACATGAAAGGTTAAAATGACCCAGATTCAGGTTTCACCATCTCCCATCAGGCCTGGGAAATTCTATCCACTCAATGTTCCACCTCCCTCCAATGAAACCCTCCAGGCTGCAGTTGCCACAGGGTCCTCCAACCTCACATGTGACCATGTCATGCTCCCTCCCCGCCAGGGTATGTGATTCCTTTTAACAACTACTAATCTATGCACTTCTCCTAATTCACACAGCCAGAGTCTTCCTCAGTTATCTTTGCCTATGAGGATGCCCTCCCACCTTCCCACTAAGATTGTAGATAACTAGAGGCAAAGCCTAACTCCTTTCCTGGTGGAAACTCCTCACCATGGCTTCTAGCATGAGCCCGGCACCCTGCAGGTACACTTGGGTTGAGCTTTGACATCTGGATTGTTAGAGACCTAGGAAAGTCTTAATTAATGAATGAGTTTCTTGGTTTATGCCCTCTTGGAAAGAAACATCCCTACACTTCTTTCCACTCTTGCCTCCACCAGAGTAATCTTACTATGCTGTGGTGATCTTGGCCAAGGAAGGGCCTGGAAACAGTATTACTGCCATGAAAAAACCCACTACGTCTACAGGACAAGCGACAACCTTGGATGCCTGGCACCAAGACTGGCTACACAATTTGGGGGTCCAGGTGCAAAATGAAAAAAGCAGGAAAAGAAATGTTCTATTAAAAGTACTAAAATATAAAGCTTTTTAGTTTTTTTCTGCAGTATTTCTTGGTCTGTTACAGTGTGTGCTTTTTAAATAAGCTTTATTTTTTAGGACAGCTTAGACTACAGAAAAATCATGAAGATAGTAGAGAGCTCCCATATACTCCTCTCCCAGTTCCCCTTATTATTAACATCTGACATCAGTATGGTATATTTATTACAATTAATGAGTCAACAATGACATATTTTTCTTAATTAAAGTTTATGCTTTGTTCAGACATCCTTAGATTTTATCTAATACCTTTTTTCTTTTTACTATAAAATCTAATACCTTTTTCAGAATCCCACCCAAGATATACATTACATTCACTCAACATATCTTCTTAGGCTCCTCTTGCTGTGACAGTTTCTCAGACTTTCTTTGTTTTTGATGACCTTGACAGTTTTAGAAGTGTAGGTCATTTGGTAAAATGTCCCTGTATTGAGATTTGTTTGACTTTTTATTATGATTAGACTGAGGTTGGTTATGAGTTATTGGAAGGAAGACCACAGAAGTAAAAATCTCACTTTCATTACATCATATCGAAGGTATATGTCTTATCACTGTTGACACTGACTTTGATCACCTGGCTGAGGTCAGGCTAGCTAGGTTTCTCCAATTGTGAAGTTCCTCTGTTTTCCCCCTCTCTATACTTTACTCTCTGGAATTCACTGTGTATGGCCCACATTTGAGGAAGATGAAGTTATGTTCTACATCCTTGAGGATAGAGTATCACATAAAATACTTGGAATTCTTCTGCACAGGAGATTTATCTATTCTTTTCCATCTATTTTTGTATTCAATCCTTTATTTTAATATAGTTTCATAATTTTTATTTTATACTTTGGGTTATATGTACTACTTTATATTACTACTATATAATCATAATTACTACTTTATTTTCTTTCTCAAATTGTTCCAACTTTGGCCTTTGGAAACTCTTTTGTTGATCTACTGCACTCCTATGACATATCCTCATCACTAAGGTTGGTTGGCTGGTCGGTTGGTTGAGTGGTTGGTTGGTTGGTTGGGTGGTTGGTTTACTGACTGGCTGGCTGGCTGGCTGGCTTTGAGCACTTCCTTATTTTATAGCACTACAAGATGCTTCAGGTTCATCTTATATTTTTCTTACGCCAGTCCCAGAATCAGCCCATGGTTCCTTTTACTAGAGAATGGTTCTAGAAACCAATATCTGGATGCTATATGTGCTCATTGCTTCTGGGCTCCCTTTGTTGACAAAGCAAGTAAATACATGTGCATATGCTAACCTGTGTGTCTACACATATCTATAAACTTCAATACAAATCCATGTGTGTCTATATTAAAATGAGTTTACGCCAATGTCTCCAATTCTAAATCATTACAACACAACTCCTTCTGGCTCTAACAGTAAGAAACCAAGCTCCTGTCATTGATTTACCTAATTGTTCAATTCCAGGATCCATGTACATGTAGAGCAGTATCATAATTACTCTACCCCTGTGATGGTGGGTTTTTTTTATTTGCTATGTAATGTCATGCTCCCTCAAGCACAGGGTACTTGCAAGGCAAATGCAGGCCTTTATAGGTACCCACAGGCCCCAGCTTGTGACTCACTGTGCATGCAGCTTACCAACTGCTGGGGCCCCTTCCAATCAGCTGCTGCACCTTCACACCATGCCCCAGCAAGGAACAAGGAAGTCAAGGCAGTCATCTTTCCTTCCCATGAGTCCACCACCTCAACTCATATCAGATTAGCAGTATCCTGGGAATATTGCAACCTCTGCATTAGAATAAACCAGGATAGGGGTAAGCGAAAGGCTCCCATTAGCCTGGGCTGCAAGCACATGCTACATTTCCCCATCGGTCTTGACTTACAAAATGCAGATGCAAAAATAAAATTATTAAGGATCCCAAGTCAATGAATTTAGCATATATATGTCAAGCACAGTGGCCCCCTGAGCATTGAGCTCCTGTATGAATTCACTGGCCCTGCGCTCATGAAGCCAGTCCTACCTGGCACTCACATGACCCAGGGAAACCCCTCTCTTCCCTCTTCCATCTGCACATTGCCCTTCCAAAGCCCAATCAGTCCAGCCTGCTCTGGGTCACATTCTGGTCTTTTTCTACATTGATGTCACCAGACAGTACTCTTAGCCTCTAAATTTCATTTTATGTGGACATAAATATTTATATCTACCCACAAGACAGAACATAGTTCAATGAAACCAAAAGAAATTTTTATAAACTAGAAAATATACCAGTCTTTTTTTTTTTAGATTGGAAAATAAATTTTATTTAGAAAGCAAATTGGAGAGAGAGTGAGGGAGAAGTTCACCTCCCCGAAGTAGGGAAGGGGACACAGCTCAAAAAGCCACACGGACATACCAGAGCTTAGCAAAGCAATAGCTTGGTCATAGAGTTTTCTCATAGCTGGAGCCAGTGAGGTAGGAGGCTGGGGTCCCTGCAATTTTACTCAGGAAAAGTAATTTAATGAAGGATTAAAGAAATAATCCAATAGCAGATTTTTTAAAAGCTCTTCATTTTGGCAGCCTAAGAGATACTCTCCTGCCTCCTGGCTCCCTCAGCCGCAGTAGGTTGAGAGGTGGTGCACTCAGATAGGATACTAGACCATGAGATCTAGACATGGGATTGAAATTCTAGTTCCCCTAACTATGTGACCTCCACAAGTCACTTTGTCTCTGAACATCAGTTGGCTCCTCATCTGTAAAACGGGGAGATCTTGATGCTCTCTTACATGGAGTTGCTGTGATTATTCATTGGAAATGAAGTCTACGGCTAGCACAGTAGCCTAATCATGAGAGAGTTCAGTCAATGGTAGCTACACTGTTACTGAGTGCCTATCCCTCTGAGGCCCAGCCCTAAGTTCCAAGGAAACCAGAGAGAAAAATGGCTCCTTCTCTAAGACACAAAGGTCAGCTTGGGCAAGCCCTGGGTCCCTTGTGCCAAAAAAGATTTTCAGGCGAAAATTTCTTTTGTAACATCTATATTGAACAGAGGTTATTTCCAAACATTCACCTCATAAATGAACTATCCAAGGACATCTAATTGAAGCCACTAAAGTCTGCAGCTTTTTCTGCCTACAGAAAAGGCTTAGCAGATGCATGTTGACCTCTCAGGGGTTCACAGATTACCACTAGAGTCAGTGTCCGGGTTCAGTGGTCCTGGGCCAGTACATAGAGTACACTGCCTATGATCCCACAAATAGGTCTCATGGTCTTATCTCCCTCTACTGCTTCTTTTTAGCCCCCTGAAAAGCCTGGCCCTGAGAGCAGTTACTTCCTGGCCAGGGAAAGGTGCCAAGGTGGGGTCAGGTATCATTTTTAGACCTGTGCACCTGCCCACACTTTCTGAGACTGAACAGTTGCCCTAGTTCAGCTCACCAGGAGGGTACCTGGAGCCTGGCATTTTCCAGGAGGAACCGCTTCCCATAGAGAGGGACAAGGATCCCCTCACTTGTTTCTTTCTGCCATACAATGGGGTAGCTCTAGAATCAGGAAACCCACCTGCTGGCAGGACTGACCAGCAAAAGAGCTGAAGTGTGGCCACCTTGGTGTGTCTTCATCATGGCCCAGCTCATGGGAGTCTTCACTCAGGTGGTTGTGGCTCTGGAAACAGGTTGGTTCACAGAGGCCAGTCCATGTTCAGCTCCAACTGGGTACGCACATACAGCCTCACTGGCCCAAATGTCCACTGTATGCCAGAGCTGCATGTGGATGCTCTGGCACACTAAGCACTTAACATGTATTGTCTCATTTAATACTCACTATTGAACTATGAAACCATTACTGTTACTATACTCATTTTATAGATGAGGAAACTGAAGCAGAGACCAATTACAAAGCTTGTCTAAGGTCACAGGGTGTGTTAGTTGGTGCTCTGCAAAGCAGATGTCAAGACAAGTCAGAAATGCAAGAGATTCATTGCAATAGCACTCCTGAAATATAATGGGGATAGGGAGCAGGAGCAGTATGAGGGCCTTCAAAGGACAGCTCAGGGCTGACACTTGCAAAAGGGGAGTGGGAGGAAGGAAGCTTAGATAGTAGAGCCTCAGACCTTGGTGCATATCTGAAAAAATCTCGGCAGCCCAACTGATACTCCAGTGCAAAGATTGCCTATAGGGGGTACCACCTAGGACTGAAATAGCCAGGAAACTCCTGTACCACCACTGTGCTCAGCCATTGGCTGGGAGAAGTCCCAAGTGAGAGCAAGTGTGGCTCAAACACTGCAGAGGGTCCCAAAGATGCTGCAGCTGGAGACTGACTATCAGCTGACTGCCCTCCTTAAAGCTTCTTGACAAGTTTCGTCTTGAAAGAAGGCCTGAGCTTCCCTCCATGGGTACCACATAGAGAAGCTGAGGCTTAAACCAGGACTTTGGCTGACTTCAGAATCCACATTCTTGTCCATTACACTAAACAGAAAAATTTGTAAGTGATTAGGTCTCTGCTCTCTGCATAACTTATCAGTCAACAAGCTCTATGAAACCCCAATGTGTGCTCATCCCCAGTATAAAGAGAAAATCTGGCCCTGCCTATAGGAGGTCCTGGCTGGTGAGAGGCACAAGACTGACAAAAATAGGTGCCAAGATGAACCAATCACAGTTCTTGCCCTCAGAAAAGTTGCCTTCTAGATGAAACCAACAATCAGAGAACTACAAAAGAGTGAAAGAAATGTAAGCTAAGAGAAGGCACAAGGAGGGAAGAATCCCAACCCGGTGTTGACAGTCATACAAGGCTTTCTGAAGGAAGGGGATTCTTACTGTGCTCCTAGAAGATGAGTAGGTATTCACTAGATGAAGAGGGACAGATGTTGGATAAGAGCATGTGTATGTTTCCCAGTGGGGAGGGGTAGGGGTGAGGAGGGAAGGAGAGAGAGAGCAGAGGGAATAGCACTTCTGACAGAAGGAACAGCATCAGCAGAGGCCCGTGAGGCAAGAGAAAATACAGTATTTTTCATGGAGCCACCAGCTGCTCTGGAAGGCTGTGAGGAACTAGCCTGGATGGAGAGCAGCCTTGCCTGCCCTACCAAGGCATTTGTCCTGAGGACACCAGAGGAAAATGCTGTAATTCAGTACTAAGTCATACGGGACAGATGCTAACTGCAGGGAGAGAGATCACTGAGGACATGGCAATTAAAGAAGGCATTGAGGCTAGGGAGACTTGAAAGATCATCAGCAAAAAATGCATCTCATCATGAGGACTGATGGAGCCCTCATTAAGGTTCCCACAGTTAGAATCCTCCAGAGCTAGATCTGGACTTAATCAGAAGGTGATATGGGAAACTGGGAACTAAATATTCTTCTATTCCCACATTTCCACCCTCCAGAGTGAAGTTTCTGAAGCATATTTGACCTTTCTGACCATATTGTTAATACCACTGTTAGCAAAATTCAACTACCTGTTTAATGCCCACTTTGATTTTCCTAATTAAACCTACTCACAGGGTAGTCTCCTTCCAACCCAAATTGCTGCTCTTAAAAAGAATTTTAGGGTTTAAATTGCCATAGCCCAGTTCCATCTCAAGATTATAGACAGCCAAGATTCCCCTGGGATCTCTATATCAACAGCTGTTTTTATGTATTGCTATGTGAAGAAGTCATCCCAAAGTTTGAGGCTAAAACAGCAATCATTTTTGTTATCATTTCTTAGAGTTTTGAGGATTGACTGGGCTCAACTGATGGTTTTCTGTAAGGATTTCTTGTGCAGTTGTAGTAGGACAGAACTGGAGATCAAAAGCTTCCTCACTCAGAGGTCTGACACTTGATGCTACAGCTAACACACCTGCATGTAGCCTTTTCCCATGGCCTGGACTTCCCTGAGGTAAGTATCCTAAAAGAAGGAGACCAAGTCCAAAGCCATGTCAACTTTTAGGGCCTTGCCTTGGAAGCCTGGAGTGTTGTTTCACCACATTCTATGGGCTGAAGCAATGACAAAGGCCTACCAGGTTCAAGGTGAGGGGACAGAGATTCTATCTCTTAACAGTGAACTGGCAAGGTGACATTGCAAAAAGAGCATTTGAGTTGGAAGATACTGTTGTGACATCTGTTGAAAAGACACTCTGCCACAGCCACAATACCTCTCCCACATCATACTCCAACACCGTTCACATCCTTCCACATGAAAAATGTCCCCATGCTACTCCCAAGATCCTCAGGTCTCATCCTATTATGACACTAGCTTGGCAACCAGGATCTTTTCATCTAAATCAGACCCAGACCTATGAGGCTCCCACAGATATGGCTCCTCTTCCATGGAACCTCTGTGTAAAGACCCATGAGTGAGAATGACATATTGTCTGTGCCCTACCCACCCAACACACAAAGATGGAACAGATGCAAGATGACTGCTCTACAGACTCCTGTTTAAAAGGGGAGAACAGAGCCGGGCTCGGTGGCTCAGCCTGTAATCCCGCGCTTTAGGAGGCTGAGGTGAGTGGATTGCCTGAACCCGCAGGTTCGAGACCCGCCTGGGCAACTTAGCAAGACCTCATCTCTACAATAAATCAAAAAGTAGCCGGGCGTGGTAGCGCATGCCTATAGTTCCAGCTACTTGGAAGCCTGAGGCGGAAGGATCGCTGGAGCCCAGCAGGTCAAGGCTGCGGTGGCCGGGAGCTGCCACTGCACTCTAGTCTGGGTGACAGAGTGAGACTCCAACTCAAAAAAATAAAAAATAAAATAAATAAATAAAAGGGGAGAACAGGAGGTCCCTGGCAGTAACAGAATCATAATAATCTCTCAGTAGCTTCCTTCCTACATGTGCAACTAATCTGAAAGGCAAACATTTGCATTTATTCTTATAAATTTTCACAGTCTCATTCTAACTCACACTTTATCCTAGGGAGTGGTAAATGGGGAGAAAAATGAGCCCAAGTGAGGGAACCAGGGCACCACTGTAGCCCCCCATTGTGGATGATCTGCTCCATGTGGTCATGGAGCTCTATCAGTTGGAGTATCCTTATCATCACATCTTCTTTGGCTCTGTCTGCTGGCAACTGGCATTGGTCTGGTGATGGCAAATGACCCACATAGTGCCAGTGTTATGTCTTCTCTGCATTAACTGCATGTAGAAGTCTCTTTTGATCCAGTGTTTGTGCCAAGCAGGAAGCATGTGAGTCGAAGCCTGTCAGCAGCCATTTCTCCAGTCTGAGAACAGAACTGTCTGCAGAATAAGGCCAGCAGCAGAGAGGGAACAGAGCCAAGGACTTGAGTAAACAGAGCCCCAATGACATCATTTGAGCCAGGCCTCTACCCTAGGTCTCTAGTCCAATAATAAATATCTTACTTTGCTTAAGATGGTCTGGGTTGAATTTTTATCACTTGTGTTTGAAAGTATCCTAATACAATCTTACTTTTCACCCTAAGCACTTTGTTTCATCATTCTCCATCCTGCTTTAGGAAGGAGGACCCCTGAAGTAAATAAGTCCATCTTCTTGTCCTGGGGCATCCCCAAGTGAAGAAAAAAGACTACTCTCTTCTCTGTCTTCTTCCTTGGTCCTCTAGTCCTTCGAAACTCTGGAGACGGTTGGAAAGTAACTGTCTCTTACTCTAACTCAAGCCTGGCCCTGCACCTTCAACTCCTTCTCCCTGTTACCATGCAGTGAACAATTCCCATCCTGGCAGTCTCATAAGATAGCAACATGCTTGGAGCAGACCACTGTGGATGTTGTCCTGATCAGGACCTGCTACTCTCCCAAGGAAGGTCCCGCCTGTCAACCTCTCTCTTATATGACTTGGAAGCTGCTGGTGTCAATATGCCAGCAGGAAATGCCTTTTTGATTACTGCAGAGTCCTTCCTGATTGCAAAGATTAGATCAACCTCAGACTGTAGGGCCTCCCCTCCCAAGATGCCTGGGACTGCATTTGAAAGCAGTTAGCAACTCTGAGCACAAGCCCATAGTCATTGCTTGGCCAGATTACACACATGCTAAGTCTGGGTAGAACCTAGAATATCAGATAACAGGGATATGAGAAGGGAAGACACTAAGCACAATGGGGTGAAGGGAAGAAGGAAGGTCAAAGGTACAAGATGCACAGAAAAGGCTGAGTCTGTAAGTTGCTGCCATCTACAAGGTACCCACTGAGAGACATGCCACCTGATATCCACCAAGCTCCATGGTTCTCCCATTCTGGTTGAATCCAGAGCAACCTACCTCAAAGCATGACCCAGGTGAGGAGGAGGATCATCTTCAACCTTCTTCCAGCCCCTAAACATATTTCATTCATTTGTATGGGCACTCCGATGGGCCACAGGCTACAGCACAGCTGAAATTCACGTTGGCCACACCTCCTCCAAGCATGTGGCTATAACTCCACCCCTTTCCATTCTACCCAGGAAAGCTATTGTGCACTTCAGTTCATTAACCATCATTATGAACAACCCACCTGTGACTCAGTCCACAGCAGTGTCAGATGCCCAACATGGCAGACATCACCATCTGAGTCACTGACTCAACCAGCTGATGGCACAGGCCTATGTCAAACTCAGTTGATAGCTTGTAGATGCAACATGTTTATTCCAGTAAGATATCCCTCTGGTGTGGCTTCAAAGCCTCTTCAACATCATTCACCTGGTGATAGGTCTCTAGCCTTTGAAGTTGAATTGTAGAACCCCATATATTTAAAGCCTGTCGCCGGACAGTGCCCAGTGGGTGGGGTTGGCTACTATCATGACCCCTTTTAGATGATTCATTCATTTAAGTACTCACTGTGTACATCAGACACAGTTCTGATGGTGAATAGAACAAAGGTCTTTGTCCTCAGAAAGCTTATATTCTAATGGAGAGAAAAAGATGTTTAAAAAGCAAGCATAATAAATATGTAGTATAGCTTGCATAATATGGTAGACAATAAATACTATGGACAAAAAAAAATGAGAGAAAAGGGTAGGGTAAGGGGATCGTGTGCATTAGGGTGGGGGAGGGCAGTTACAAAATTAAATTAGGTAGCCAGGGTCTACCTCAGTGAAAATGTAAGATTTGAGCAAAACTGGAAGAAAGTGGGAGGGCATGCCAAGTGGACATGGAGGGACATTAGTCCAAGCAAAGGGAATATCCAGAGCACAGGCCTGATGGTAGAGCAGAAGGAGGAACAGCAAGGAGTCCATGGTGACAGGAACAAAGTGAGCAAGGAGGAGTTCAGTGGACAGGAGGATGGAGATGAACAAATGGTGCCAACCAGAGGGAAGATTTGCTCCCTAAGGCCAGAGGGGCAGGACGCTCCTATGAAGTGAGCTGAACACAGGTCTCTTACCTTGAGCCCCAGGTGCTTCCAAAGCAGATTAGAGGCAGATAGACCTTCTGTTCCCAGTAGCCCTTCAGTCCCACCACCAGGTCAGCAGACCCAGGACCCAGCCACTGCCCAGCAGAAGGGCATCCCCCAGAGGCTACTTACACCCTCTGGTCTGCCACGGAAGCCTCACCCCTACACCTGCCTGATCCCCACTGGCTGGAGGGCCAGCAACTATAAATAATTGAATTCCAAAACTCACCAATAATCAGAGGGGCTCTCCTTTTCTTCAACCCAGGTCCAGAAACCTCAGATTACAAATCCAAGCTCCTGGGATCTCCCAATCAAAAACTGGCACCCAACAGGCAGGGGTAAGCCAGGCCCAGGACGTGGAGTTCTAACCTCCCACACTGTCAGGGCCCAGCGGCCATCTGGCTGGGCTTCCCACGGCCAATCAGACAGCAGGCAGTCGACATCAGGACTGCCAGGGCATTGGGGCCATAGAAGGCATCTGAGGCAAAGCTCCCCAGCTGCTCAGGCATAATGGAATCAGGCCTTCGTGAAAAGGGGGAAGAAGGCATTGCCGAGTCCGATGTGCCAAGAGCTCCTTGGATCCACTCTTTCTCCCATTCTTCACCTTCTCCTTGGGCTCAGTGTGTCAGAGCTAAATTGCTCAATTATTTACCATCCAAGTTTTTGCTTGATGGGGCCCAGGGTGGCTGACCTCAGCCAGTAGTGACAAGTGGCCACCCTGGGTCTGCAGACACCAACCTCACTGCTATGTTTCAGCACCCCTACCTTTTCCCTTTCTCACACCTTCTCACACACAAATGCCTGCAGTGCCCTGGGCAAATCAGAACCCCGAAACCACTCTCCCAGGCAAGAAGCCTGGTGGAAGATTTTTAGAGGAGGTACTGGGATAACAGCAAAGTCGCTGGCTTTCTCTGGACCTCAGTTCCCATTCTTATAAGATGATTGAGCTGAAAAGCAATGACCATACAACTATTAGTTATACGGACAATTAAGTGCTCTGCTTTGAGGCCAAGGAAGGACATTGAACCACAGGAAAGGACAGAAAGGACTCAGAGAACTAGATCTGAATTGCTGCTCAGAGGTTGAGGCAAGAAATGAGAGGGGCTGAGAAAAAGATTGTCCTTGGGCTTGGACTTCCAGCAGATGCAAAATATGGGACTAAAACAAAGGTCTGAGATTGGGGCTAGAAATACAGTCATGGGGATTCCATGCCAAAGAATGAGGTAACACATGGGGCAAGAGGCCAAGACACTGGAGCTCCAAGGGTACATATCCTCACCCTGCAGATCTGGAGCTCCCATTCTCTGGGGTCAGCTTTAGCAGAGTGGGGAACTTAGAACTCCAGTGGTCACAAGCACCAGAAGCACAGCTTCCAGCAGAAAGGGTAAAACTGAGGAGTCCTTCCAGGTGGAAGAGAATGGATGGAAAAGTCACTGCAGCAGAGAGAAATGAGTCTGCACCTCTGGCTTCCCCATTGACTGCAACAGGAAAATGCTGAAAGACATGCAGAGTTTGGCTTTGTATATATCTGAGTTTAGACCAGATATCAGGAAAAAGGTCAGGCTGTAGGGGAGATGCATCTTTAAGAGGTGTTTGCAACAATAAGTGTAGACAAAGAATTGATTGGAGTAGGTGATGGATCAAAAATCAAAAGGGTATACTGGAACATTTTGGAGAATATCTGCAGTTAAGAGTTGAGAGAAGACAGAGGAGCCAGAAAAGGAGAGAGAAGGAACATTCAGAGAGGTAGGAAGAATAGGGTAGTCATGAGTGCTGTCAACCAAATGGCCCTGCCTCCCCTTCTAGGAGCATGGCAGGACTGGGATCCTGACTCCCTTCAACGGTTAGTGGAAACATAACTTGTCTGACCAATGAGTTGTGAGTGCAGGTGATATGTCACTTTCAGATTTTAATCAGGTAAAAGCTGATGTGAGACTCGTGAGAGTCTCCTTCTTTTCCTCTGCTTCAATGACCATTAATGTTCCGTCAGTGGTTGCTCTGTGGGTCCAGGAGCAGAAGGTGGCATGGAGCAGAACCATAGCTCACTCAGGAGTGAGAAATCACCTTGTCACATCAAGTCACTGGGATCATTTGTTTGTGTTTGCAGCACAACCTAGCTTCTCCTGGTGGACTCTCCAATGACAGGGTTTCTAGAAGGAAGATAGTGGCCCACAGTATTGAAAGGTGCAGGGAGGATGGGAACTGGGCAAAGTTGTTGAGTTTGACAAACAAGTGAATCTCCAGGACCTTCAAGTTTCGGTGTTGGGAACAAGAGCCAGAATGAAAGGCATTAGGGACGAAGCACAGAAGGCAGAAAATGCAGATGTCTCTTGGGGAATATTTTGGGAAATCCCAGAAAAGAAGTGGGTAACATAGGGATCAGCAGAGAAGGGGGAAAGTTTCAGTTTTTATTCCCAAGAAAAACTGGTGAAGAAATAAGGGATAGCAGAATGGTGACCTGACTCACCCAGCTCATGACTGCTCTGTCTGGTTGAGAAGCAAGAGAAGCATGAAACTAAATCCCCTGTCCTGCAACCTTTCTTTTTCTTGTTCCACACTCACTCTAGGAGCTGATCAAGGGTGGGAAGACCCAGCTGAAATTGGCAGGGGGTGGGGAAGCACAGAAAAAGGGAGAGAGGCCCTTGGAAATATCCTGGTAGTAGGGAGAAGGATGGAGAGGGGAGGGAGGAAATCCACGGAAAGATAATCAGTCTCAAGGAAATAGGGATATTCAGGAGCCCCTAGGGATTGTCCTCCATGAGGCCGGCTTCCATGTCCACAAAATGGGGCTAACCCTCAGGGCACAGGCTCATAAAGATCAGAGAGGATTATGCATGCACAACACATTACAAACTGCAAGACTCCATGCACGTGTGATGGGATACTGGCTGGTCACCACTGGTTTGGGTGTCTTTACACAGAGAATCCAACCTCTGGTTGTTGCCAACTAAGGCTGCACTCCCATGTAAGCCACCACGGCCTGTTGATGGAACAACTTCAGGGCCACACCAGCAGTGCACAAAGTTCTTGCACACTCCAGTGTAAGCAGAGGTGAGAAACTTGAATCCCATCAACAGCCACACTAAGTGATCCTGCTCAATCACCCCTCCTTTCTAGATTCTAATCTCAGGTTCATCAAATAGAAGAAACGGTACGAAATCTCTGAAAGACCTCCCAACTTCCATAGTTTAAGGTGTAGGGATCCAATTGGTCTGTACTTCTCCAGTTAGTCTGTAACTTCTCATATAAGTAAAACATAAAACTATTTGTAATTAATTAAACCCTAAACAGTTACTATAGTATAAAGTAGACAAACAGACACACGAAAAAAACAAAAGAACTAGTAACTGTCAAATGATATTTTGGGCGTTTAATCCCTTTGACTCAGTTCTCAGCCCAGCTACACACATACTTTGGCCACATTAAACCCCTTTTACTGCCAACGAAGACTCCAGCTAAGCCGCCAGCCAGTGATGTACCTTCTTCTTAGCCAGCTCAGGGCACTCCCGCCCAGTGTCTGCCACCTCTGACAACATGGGCTCCAGCTGTCAGATGCTTTCAAAGAGCTGTGTACATATGTCCCCAGTCTGCTCTTACATATTGTAGCCCACCCTGTGACGAATAGTTGTGTTACTGCAGCAAAACACGTAAAATCAGCACTTGAGTCTCTACTCACTCTGACTTCATCACTGTCACCAAAGAAAAAGACTAAGCTTCAAAGAGAGAAATTCTAAGCTCTGACCTGCTTTAGTTCTGCAGGTCAGTACCCTCAGTGGACAGTCAAATCTGAGACAAACTGGAGAGCTGATACCCAGGAAACTTCTCCCATCCTCTCCCATCTGTGTGTGAATCAATCTCAGTCTCTCTCTCTCTCTCTCCCCTCGCTGCGTGCGCGCGCACACACACACACACACACACAAACACACACACACACACACACACACACACACACACACACCAGCAATGACCACCAGGAGGTGTTGGCCATAATTCTTGCAGCTGATCTCCTGGGCTGGGTGTGATAATCCCTCTTCTCTCAATGGCCTAAATGAGGTCAGACAATCTTAAAGACTTGGTCATAAAGCAGAACCAAGTTCCACTGAAAGCAGCACCCAGGCCCTACTACCTCTCTGATCCAACTCAGCTTTACAACCCAGTAAAAGGAAGAACATGTCTGTTCTCAAGCAACTGTGTCCAGCCTTCTCATATGCACATTCAGCTTGAGTTAGTTATGGACTTCTGTGGAAAGCAAAATGCCAAGCCAAGCCAAACCGCTCCCCTCAACCCCCACCACACATACCTGTCCCCTCTTCCCCTGTAGTCTGCAGTCATGCAACACTAATGATGTTGTAATCCTTGGGTGAGATGAACAAGGCTTGTTGACAGGAAGGGGTCCTTTAAAAGTCATTAGCTTCAGGAGGCAGCTCTGCCTGTCCAAAGAGGTGTGCTCCTCACCAACTCTCCTGGAATGCTGGGAACATGTTGCTTCACCTGCATCTGCCTGAGAAGATGCAGGGGACAGTGGGATATAGGGGCCTTTGCAAACCACACTCTGTGAGTTGCTGCTTAGTGCTCCCATTCAACAGTGCAGGAACATTCCACAATCTGAACTGAGAAAAGCATCAAGGATTCAGCAGTGTCCCGCTGCTTCCCACAGCATCCTGCCTTGGCCAGTGCCTGTTCCCAAGGTATCCTGTTACCACTGTGCAGAATCCATGGGCTCAGGGTTGGGAAGCCCGGGCTCTTGCCTTAGTTCTTTCACATCTGCACAGCCTTGGGCAAGTCTTTCTACTTCTCTGAAGATCAGTTTTCCCTCTCTAAGTGAGATGTTTGGACTGGTCTGTGGTCCCAGCTTCTCTATCAGATGTTTCCCTGTATAAACTTACACCAAGGACTCAATTTTATGGGAATAGAGAGAACATTGCAAAAGCAGGGGGTCTGCAGGAGTGCCACAGAAGCCTCTGGCCTTTGTCATTGTCCTGGCTCCCCACCAGAGTTCTAGAAATTCTTCTGGAAGAGACTCAAGTCCCAAGACAGGGTGTTTCCCCCTTACCCAGATGCTGCCTTCCAAAGGGTCCTCCAGCAGAAAAGGAAATAACCAGGCAACTTTTTAAAAAAGTATTTATTTTAAAGATGTGGAGTATAATTCAGGGTTAGATATACAAATGTTAGTTATGCAGGTACCCTTGTTGATGAGGTGTGCCCCCCTCGGCAGTTTCCGACTACTGCCAATCCTGCTGCCCCCCACCCCCTGGCAGTTTCCCACTACTGCCAATCCTTTTATTATAGTATTACAATAATTGTTTAAGGTCTGCTTATGAGTGAGAACATGTGATACTCAGTTCTTTGTTTCTGTGATAGATCACTCAATATTATAGACTCTAAGTCCATTCAAGTTGCTGCAAAGTTCATAATTTAGTCCTTTTTTATGGCTACATAATATTCCATTGTGTATATGTACCACATTTTTTTTATCTAGTCCTCTTTTGATGGGCAGCATGATTGGTTCCATGTTTTTGCTAATGTGAATAATGCTGCAATAAATATGCAGGCATCTTTTTCATAGGGTCATTTGAGTTCCTCTGGGTATATTCCAAGAAGTGGGATTGTGAGGTCATATGGAAGGTCAATTTTTAGACCTTTTAGGAATCAACAAACTACTTTCCACAGAGGCTGTACTAGTTTACACTCCCACCAACAGTGTAGAAGTGTTCCCTTTTTGCCACATCCTCTCCAGCATCTGTTGTATTTTGAGTTATCAATGATTACCATCCTGACTGGAGTTAGGTGGTATCTCGGTGTGTTTTTAATTTGCATTTCTGTGATGACTAGTGAGGCTGAACATTTTTTCCATGTATCTGTTGGCTGCTCATACGTTTTCTTTTGAAAAGTGTCTATTCATATCTTTTGCTTACCTTGTAATGGGGCTGTTTGTTTTTGTCTTTTTGGCACGTTTGAGTTCCTTGTAGATCCTAGATGTTAGTCCTTTGTCAGATATGCAGTTGGCAAATATTTTTTCCCATTCTTTGGGCTGTCTCCTTGCCTTCTTGATGGTTTCTTTGACTTTGCAGAAGCTTGTTAGTTTGATGAAGTTCCACTTGTCTATCTTTTTTTTTATTATGCAAAGCCTGCGTATTTTATTATTTTTATTTTTATTATAAAGATATGAGGTACATTTCAGGGTTAGGTATATAAACATTGATCATGGAGGTACCCTTGTTGATAAGGTATGCCCTTCCCTCCCCTAGCAGTTTCCCTCAACTGCCAATCCCAACCCCCTTCCCCTGACAGTTTCCCACTACTGCCAATCACTTTCTTATAGCATTATATTTGTTCAAGGTCCATTTATGAGTGAGAACATCTGGAACTCTGTTCTTTGTTTCTGTCTATCTTATATCTTATGGCATGGGCACTTGGAGTTTGGATCAGGAATTGGTTGCCAGTTCCAATTTCCATAAGGGTGTCTCTTGTGTTTTCTAAGGTTCTTGTAGTTTAGGGTTTTACATTTAGGTCTTTGATCCCTTTAGAGTTGATTTTTGTGATTTTTGTGATGATAGGTAGGGGTCTTGTTTTAATCTTCTACATGTGGTCAGCCCGTTTTCCCAGCACCATTTACTGAATAGGTTCTCCTCTCCCCAGTGGTTGATGGTGGAGGATTTGTTGAAGATGAGTTGGCTGAGAAATTGAGGTTTTGCTTCTGGAATCTCTATCCTGTTCCATCAGTCTATATGCCTGTTCTTGTACCAATACCAGGTTGTTTTGATTATTATAGTACAAAAAAATCAATGAAACAAAAAGCTGATTCTTTGAAAGAACAAACAAGATTGATGGACCCCTAGCTAGACTGACCAAGAAAAAGAGAGAGAAAGCCCAAATAAACACAATCAGAAATGCTAATGATCAAGTCACAAATGACCCCAAAGAAATATAAAAGATTATCAGAGATTACTCTGTACTCTTATATGGCAACAAAATTGAAAACCTAAAGGAAATGCAGGACTTTCTGCTATCACACAACCTCCCCAGGTTGAAACAAGAAGAAATTGAAACCCTAAATAGAACAGTAACAACGTAGGAAGTCTACTGTGTCATAAGAAAACTACCTACAAAAAAAGTCCTGGACCAGATGACTTTCCAGCAGAATTCTACAAAACATATAAGGAGGAGCTGATACCAATCCTATTGAAAGTATTCCAGGCAATCAAGAAAGATGGAACTCTCCCTAAATCATTTTATGAAGCTAACATCACATTGTTACCCAAACTGGGTAACGAACCAACAAAGAAAGAGAACTGCAGGCCAATATCCTTGATGAACATGGATGCTAAAATTCTCAACAAGATTTTAGCAAACCAGAACCAACAACACATCTCAAAAATCACCCACCATGACCAAGTAGGCTTTATCCCCGGGATGCAGGACTGGTTCAACATCTGCAAGACCATAAACATAATTAAATACATCAACAGATGTAAAAACAGAAATCACATGATTATATCATTAGCTACCGAACAAGCTTTTGATAAAATGCAGCACCCTTTCTTGATAAAAGCCCTTGATCATCTAGGCATAGATGGAACATACTTCAAAATAGCAAGTGCCATCTATGAGAAACCCACAGCCAACATACTGCTAAATAGATAGAAATCGGAACTAATTCCCCTGAAAACTGGAACAAAATAAGGATGCCCACTCTCACCCCTTCTGTTCAACATAGTTTTGGAAGAAATAGCTAGAGCAATCAGACAAGAGAAGGAAATCAGGGGTATGCAATAGGAAAAGAGGAAGTTAAGTTGTCCCTCTTTGCAGATGACATGATCCTATACCTCAAAAACCCAAGAGAATCTATTACAAACCTCCATGCACTGATAAAAGACTTTAGTAAAGTCTCAGCGTACAAAATAAATATGCAAAAGACAGTCACATTCCTATACATCAACAATAAACAAACATAAACCCAAATAAAAAGCACAATCCCATTCACCTTAGCCACACAAAAAATGAAATACCTTGGCATCTTCCTAACCAGAGAAGTGAAAGACCTTACAATGAAAACTGCAAAATACTGCTCAAAGAAATCAAAGGCGACACAAACAAATGGAAAAATATTCTGTGCTCATGTATTGAAAGAATCAATACTGTTAAGATGACCATCCTACCCAAGACAATCTACAAATTTAATGCAATACCCAGCAGCATTCTTCTCAGACCTTGAAACAACAATACAGGGATTCATATGGAAACATAAATGACTACAAATAGCCAAAACAATCCTCAGCAAAGACAACAACAACAACAACAACAACAACAACAAAAACATTAGTGGGAGATATCACACTCCCAGATTCTAAACTTTATTATAAAGTTGATTATATGTAAGAGTTTATCCCTGTCATAGTACACCTATGAGGTTGCTTTGTTTCCTTTTAACTTTTGCATTTATATATTTGTGTGTTTTCATTTGTGTGCGTGCTCTGTATGCTCTGCTAACTCTGTTTGCCTGTATTTTTGTGATGTGCATGGCCATTCTTTTTTTTCTGTGCTCAACACCTTCTTATGTTTCTCCTGAAGGACTGGTCTGGAGGTAGCATATTATCTTAGGGATTAAATGTCTGGGAAGGATTTTAATTCTTCATCACTGATGAAGCTTAGCTTGGCTGGTAGGAAATCTTTGGTTGGGACTGCTTATTTTTAAGAACCTTAAAAATTGGACTCCAATCCCTTCTGGCTTTTAGTGTTGCTGCAGATAAGTCTGGAGCAATTCTAATGTGTTTTTCCCAGTATGTAGTCTGGCCTTTCTCTCTTGCTGTCTTTAGGATTTTTTTCTTTCGTGCTTAATTTTTGGAGGAGGTGAATAACTATGTGTTTTGATGATGATCATCTCATGTAATATCTTGCAGGGGTTCTCTGAATCTCTTGCATTGGGGGAAGTTCTCTTGAATGACCTTATGGAATATTTGTTCCGTGGTGTTTTCATTTTCTTTTTCTGCTTTGGGAATACCAATCAGGCATAGGTTTTTTTTTTTTTTTTTTAACACGTCACACAGTTCTCGGAGGCTTTCTTACTTTTATTTGAGATTTTTTTTCTCTATTTCTTTTTCTTTCTTTCTTTCTTTCCTTTTTTTTTTTTTTGAGTTGGAGTCTCACTCTGTTGCCCAGGTTGGAGTCAAGTGGTACACTCACGGCCACCACAGCCTCAACTTGTTGGGCTGCTTAGACAATCCTTCTGCCTCAGCCTTCCAAGTAGCTGGAACTACAGGTGCATGCCACCATGCCCAGCTAATTTTTTTGATTTATTGTAGAAATGAGATCTCGCCAAGTTGCCCAGGCTGTTCTTAAACCCATGGGCTCAGGCCTTGGCCTCCCAAAGTGCTGGGATTACAGGCTTGAGCCACCATGCCCGGCCTTTTCTCTAAGTTTTTAACAGACTGTACTAATTGTATATTTTGGTCTTCAGAGTCTGAGATTCTTTCCTCTGCTTGGTTGAGCCTGTTCCCAACCATTGTTACTTTGTTATTGATTTCAAGGATGGAGCTCTTTATTTCCATTATTACAGAATAGGCTTTTTTGAAGTAAGTCAACTCCACTTACTTTTTGTACAATTTCTTTGTGTTTCACTTCATGTTTCTCTTGGTTCCTGTTGATTTGTGCCATCCATTCTCTAATTTTTGTGGCTGACAACTGGGGCAGGTTGTTCTGGGGGGTTCCATTGTTTGTCCTCTGGTGGCTGCTTTTTTGTGTGCTGTCTCTTCAAATTCTGAGAGTTGCTTGTTTAGGGTGTTTTCTCATTTGTTTGAGAACTCTCTTGACTCAGTGAGAGAGGGAGGAGCTCCACCTTGTGGCAGGGTCTTGTTACTGCAATTTTTCTCTCTGATGCTAAACTTATGTGGCTAGATTCTCCATCCCCTGCTGCCTGATTAGATGGCCAGTGGCAGGGAGGGTGGGGGTTAATCGACGCTGTGTGACCCAGAATCACCCAGCCTCCTCACTCTCCCGGCATGATCTCAGCTCCTATACATGCTTAGCTGGCAGCAGAGGGATGGGGCCATGGATTCCCACACCTGCCTTTTTGTTTTCTGTGTTTTCAAGGAGTCCCCCACTGGTTGCAAGGAGTTTCACCCTTCCAAACATGTTCTGGGTGCCTCTTTTAATTGGCAATTGGATCCCCACTCTCTGCCCTCCAAGAGAGGCACTGGTCTGTTGCTCCACCAGTAGCCAGCAATGGGCATGTCAGTCAGAGTCACCTCATAGGTGGGCCTTCCTGGCAGGGGAACTGCTCCCCATTCCACCTGGGCTCTGGTGCTCACCACTGCATCCAGACCAGGTTTCCTTCCACGTGAAACTGACATTTTGCACACTGCTGGAAGGGGATGAACTGGTTCATAATATCTTATAAGCACTCACCCCTCTCCTTCTCCACACAGATCTCCCTTTTTTGTTCCAGCTTGGTGTAGGGCTGTTGGTGCAGGGCTCAGGATAGGGCACCTGGAATTCCATACCTATCTTGGCTTTCTGGAGTCTGTGCACTCAGAGACACCTTCGCTGGGTTCACAATGATAAACCCACCCAAAAATGCTCTGGGTAACTCTAACAGCAGCAGAATCCCTACTCTCTAAGTAAGTCTTTTAAATGGGGCCATTTGATCATGAAAATGAGTAATAATAATAATAATAGATTGTAACCCGGCTGGGCTTGGTGGCTCAACCTGTAATCCCGCGCTTTGGGAGGCTGAGGTGAGTGGATTGCCTGAGCCTGCGGGTTTGAGACCCGCCTGGGCAACTTGGTGAGACCTCATCTCTACAATAAATAAAAAAAAAATTAGCCGGGCGTGGTAGCACGTGCCTGTAATTCCAGCTACTTGGAAGGCTGAGGTGGAAGGATTGCCAGAGCCCAGCAAGTCGAGGCTGCAGTGGCCGAAAGCGGCCACTGCACTCCGGTTTGGGCAACAGGGTGAGACTCCAACTCAAAAAAAAAATAATAATAGATTGTAACCCAATGAATAAAATTAGAATTTATAAGTCCATTTGAAGTCAATTGGTAGCTATTTTATCATTTTTGTTACTATCAAATATTCTTGACAGTCAATAAGATTTGCCTCAGGGAAAAACATCAATATTACAATATTAGCTTTGTGAAGCCAAAGCCAGATCAACAGCATCACAGAGCTTGCAAAAAATAGAAATGTGGAAGAATGATTCCAGAAGCAGTTTTCAGACCTTAATGACTGGCAGGATTTCAATATTTGAAACAAACAAGATTAAGTGAAGGGCAGCAACTAATCTTATGACCCCTTGATACTAGAGTCTTGTCTTTCCCCTATCATGGCTCTAAATCCATTGTGCTATAAAAAGACAGTTATTTATCTGTGTCATTCATTAGACTGCGAGCTGGTAGAGGTGGCTTGTTCACAAACTTATCTCCAACACCTAAAACAATGCCTGCTAGATAGGAGACATTCAATAAATGTTTGCTGAATAAATGAATGTATTGAGCAATTTCAAATATCTCATTAAGATTACTAATGAGAGTGGGAAACTGAGACTCAGAGAAATAGAGAAGCATCCCCAGGGTTATAAAACTAGTAAGAGAGAGGTAGAATTCCATCCTGGTCTGACTTTAGTAGCTTTGGTTATATTGATCTCTCTGAATGATGGGCCTTTCCAGAAAGATTAACTTGCCCAGTTTCCATGTCTTCCAGAGTCTGTGCCAGACTATTTATGCAAGACTGATCCAAGGATCAAGTAATTAATTCAACAAATATGTATTGATCACTTACTATAGGCTTTTCAGGCTCCAGGGATACAGCAGCAAGCACAACAGATCACCCACTTCCGTCAATATTTCATTCTGGTGTACAGAAACATGAAATAAACAAATGGATACATAAAACTTAAGATGGTAAAGAAATTAAAGCTTTATTAACAAATAAAAAATTATCCAGCATGTGTGTTTATGGGGAAGATAGTGGATATAGCGGTGAGAAAAGGTTTGCTAAGTTCAGCGAACCTGGAGAAACTTGGTATGGCTGGAGTTAGAATGGAATATAGGCTAGGGATTGAAGTGGGAAATTAGAAAGTAGAATCCACAAGAAAATGAGCCACTTAACTTCTCTGAGACTAAGTATTTACTTGTAAAGTAGGGATTCAAATATCAGAGATAGTGTGTTAAAAATGTCTAAAGCTCAAGTCTGAAAACACTCATGATATTAATTTCATTTATTCAATGATAATGCTGATAATAGTAGCTGATATTTTTGAGTGCTTGCTGTTTGTTAAGCACTGTACTAGTTGATTTACATGTTAATTTTATCCTCTGCAATGAACAGTAGTCAATATCTACATATTTTACAAAGTTGATAGCAGTAGATAGAAGGTATTAAGGTTAAAGCCCCAGTCTGTCTAATTTCAAAGAGCTTTTTCTTTTTTCTATGTTTGTGCTTACCACAATGACACATAAGAAATTGGTGATGGCCAAGATGAATTGAATGATACATAAAGTTTAAAAAACAGATATGAAAATTACATAACAGAGCATTTACAGAGTTCTTAGTAAAAGGAAAATTTATCAACTTAATTGAATTTCATTCTTAATTTTTAAACTTTGATATTTCTGTATTTTATTAAATTAATTTTAAAAAATACTTACCATAGCACATAATACATGTTTTGTATTTTTAGTAGTGATATAAAATTTCCTTTTAAAAAGTTTTATTTTATTTTTAATTGACATGTAATAATTATATACATTTATGGAGTACAATATGATGTTTTGATGCATGTATACATTGTGTAATGATCAGAGTAATTAGAAAATCCATGGCCGCAAATATTTATCATTTCTTTGTGATGAGAACATCCAAAATCCTTTCTTCTAGCAATTTTGAAATGTACATTATTGTTAGCTGTAGTCACCCTACTGTGCACTAGAACACCAGAAGTTCTAATCAGTAAAGAAATGCAGAACTGAACAACACTATAGACAAAATGGACGGACACGTATATACAGAACATTTCACTCAACAGCAGCAGAAATAATCATTCTTTTCAAGTACACATGGAACATTCTCCAGGATAGATCACATACTAGATCATAAAACAAGGCTTAACAAATTTAAGACAATTGAAATTTTTCCAAGTATTTTTTATCATCACAATTAAATGAAATTAGAAATCAGTAACAAAAAGAAAATTAGAACATTTCCAAATACCTAGAAATTAAATAACACACTTTAAAACAATTATTGAGTCAAAGAAGAAATTAAAAAGGAAAATGGAAAATATATTGAGACAAAGGAAAACCGAAATGCAGCATACAAATATATGGGATGCAGCAAAAGCAGTACTAAGATGGAAGTTAACAGAGGGAACATACCTCAAATAGTAAGAGCTGGAGGAGAGGCAAGATGGCGATGGAACAGGTCGGAGTGTGAGAGTTTCCGCAAAAGCGAGTATCCATAAAGACTCTCTGCATAAGTGGGTGTGTGCCGGTGGGTGAGTGAAAGTCCGTCTGAAGGGAGACTCAGGTTCATGCATCTGGGGCTCTCCTCCAGAAGTGACTGTAACCCACCACCATCACCCTGAGATTGGAGCCCCTGGTCCATCTGTTGTTCTCAGGGCTCTCTTGAGAGAAGGCAGCAAAGAACAGCTCCTCCTCACCACCTGGCACCTGGCCCACACCATCACCTGTGGCAGCAGGCTGGACATTAGCAGCAGGAACCATGGAGAATGCAGGGTGTGGAAATCTGGAGCAGATCCCTGCTGCCAGTGAGGAGACACCAACGGGCTGGTGCCATCTTCTCTGCCCTGGGACGAGACAGAGACCTGCATTGCCCCACCCAGCTCTGTCCAGCCTCCAACTTGGGACCCAGAGGCTATCCCCTCACCCCTCTGGGATTGACTATTGGACTCATAGAGACAGATGCCCTTCCCCTATGCTGAAACAGGCAGACATGTCGGATCTGAGTGGGAGACTTGACAGCAGTGGCAGCAGCAGAAGAATCGGGTGAGTCCAGATCTGATCCATCCTCCTCACACAGTAGTCTGTGGAGCATCTGTCCCATGCTGAGAGCAACTTTATCAACCTGTGCTGAGAGTGGAGGGAATGGGCTGGAGACTGGAGGTGCTCCCTAATGTGGTGGCAGCAGCCAAAAGTGGTGGTGGCAGTGCTTGGGAAAGAAACCTGGAGTTACAGAAAAGGCCAAGGAGCTAGTGTGTATGTGTGTGTTGTGTGTTTTGTTTTTTCTTTTTGTTTTCTTCTTTCTCTCTTTTTTTTTTTACATTTTTGTTCTTGCTTTGTTTCTGTAGTTTAATTTTTTTTTTAGATTTTCTGTTTGTGTATGGGTATTTTTGAGGGCAAGTACATCAACAGGGAGGTTTTGTTTGTGTGATTGTCTGTGTGTTTTGGTTTTTTCTGTCTTTGTGTATCTGTTTATTCGTTGGCTGGTGCATCTGTCTGTTTGCCCTCTTCTTCTTCTTTCCCTTAACTTTCCTTTTATCTTCCTACTTCCTTTTCCCAATCTCATCTTGAGTTCAGGGGGCAAATATACATCCCCACTGCATGGACAGATTGTAGGGTAGTGGGAAGTGGGTTCCAGGGGGCCCCCACACCTGTCAGTGGATACTGGGATCTGCAGATAGCTTCTTAATCACAGCTCCCTCTTTAATTAAATCTCAAAACTGCAAAAAGCATAGCCCCTTACCCCCAGTCCAGCTTCAAAATTGAACAAAACCAGAGGATCTACATAAGGAAGAATAGGAGATTGAGCAAACAGAAGTAAAAGCTATCCCCACTATCACTGAACAACAGAATTAAAGAAGAGATAAGAAAAAATAGGGAGGAAACCCTTCACAAATGAAGAAAAACCAAAGGAAGAATATGGGTCTAATACAGACCCCTGGGAGGACAACAACTGAGAATATAGACTTTGGAACTCAAACAAGAGCCCCCAGAATGACTGGTGTCAAGCCACAAACTCAGATATCAAGATATTAATAGAGAGAAAAAATTGAAATGAGGAGAGACAAGAGGAAAGAATGAAGGAGTTGATAAGTGAGATAACAGCAGTAAAGAATATAGCGAATGAAATAAGTAACAAACTGATAAGCATGGAAAGCAGAATTAACCAAGCAGAAGAATCTCAGAGCTTGAGGATCAAAATATGGAAGTAATCCAAACTGTTAAAAACATAGAAATGAAGCTTATAAAGACAGAACAAAGCCTCCAAGAGATGAGCAGTTATATCAAGAGGCTGAGCCTAAGATTAATTGGAATCCCTGAGGCAAATAGACAGAGACCACCCTGGAACAAACATTCTATGAAATTATCCAAGAAAACTATCCTCATCTCATCAGTGACACAACCATTCAAACACAAGAGATTCAGGAAATCTCTGGAAGACATCAAATGAGAAGACCAACTCTTAGACACATAGTAATTCACTTACAAAAAGTAGGTATAAAAGAAAAAATCCTATAGGCAGCAAGAGAGAAAGGTCAGACTACCTACCAGGGAAGACCAATTAGAATAGCAGCAGACTTATCTTCAGAAACACTTCAGGCTAGGAGAGAATGGAGTCCAATCTTCAAAGTTCTCAAAGTTAAACAATTTCAAGCAAGAATTACCTACCCAGCTAAGCTAAGTTTTATCAGTGATGGAGAATTAAAATCCTTCCCAGGCATTCAATCCCTAAGAGTTTGCACCGCCTCCAGACCAGCTCTACAAGAAACACTTAAGAAAGTATTAAACACAGAAGAAAGGAAAAAAAGAATAACCATGCCCTTCCAAAGAATACAGGAAAATGTTTGAAAGTACACATAAACCAACCCCCAAAATCAAAAGAAAGTCAACAAACAAATAAGCAAACAGCAGCAGCAACAACAAACTCTATAAGACCCTCATGATAGGGATAAACTCTCACATCTCAATAATTAAGCTGAATGTGAATGGACTAAATGCACCACTGAAAATGCATAGAATGTAAAATTGGATAAAATATCATGATGCAACAATATGTTTTCTTCAGGAGACTCATCTCACCAGAAAAGACACTCACAGACTCAAAGTCAGAGGCTAAAAAACAAATTTTCAGGTGAAAGAAAGCAGGAGTTGGGACCTTAATATCAGACAAAATACTCTTCAAGCTATCAAAATTTATAAAAGATACAGAATATCACTACATAATGATAAAAGATTCAATCCATCGACAAAAAATATCCATCCTGAACATATGTGTGCCCAACATAGGAGAACCAACTTTCATAAAGCAGCTTCTAGGTAAATTAAAAAAAGATATTGATTCTAACACTATCATAGCTGGGGATTTAAATACCTCACTAACAATTCTAGACAACTGATCAAGACAAAAATATGAACAAGGAGATCTGGAACCTCAATGTGATGCTTGACCAAATGGACTTAATTGATAACTACACAACACTCCACCCAACAACCATGGAATATATATTCTACTCATCACATGTGTAATGTACTCTAAGATCGACCACATCCTTGGCCACAAATCAAGCATAAACAAACTTCATAAGATTGAAATACTGCCATGCTCCTTCTCAGACCATAGTGGAATAAAAATAAATATTAACACCAACAACGTTCCCCCAAACCCACAAAGTCATGGACATTAAACAGCATGATGCTAAGCAACTCCTGGGTCAACATGGAAATCAAAACAGAAATTAAAAGATTCCTGGAAACAAATGAAAATGAAGAAACATCTTACCAAAATATCGGGGATGCCATGAAGGCAATACTGAGAGGGGAATTCATATCTCTATGAACACAAAAGAAGAAAATGTAAAGATCACATGTTAACAGCCTAACAAATCACCTAAAGGAGCTGGAAAGACAAGATCAGCAAAACCCTAATTTTAGGAGAAGAATCCAGATCACCAAAATAAACGTCCAGATATGGGACACAGAAGACAAAATTTTCATAGGAAAAAAAAATCAATGAAACAAAAAGGTGGTTCTTTGAAAGAATAAACAAGATTGATTGACCTCTAGCCAGAATGACCAAGAAAAAGAGAGAAAAAGTCCAAATAAACACAATCAGAAATGCTAACGATCAAGTCACAACTTACTCTGAAGAAATACAAAAGATTACCAGAGATTACTGTGTACAGTTGTATGGCAACAAACTTGAAAACCTAAAGGAAATGAGTACTTTTTGACATCACACAAACTCCCTAGGTTGAAACAAGAAGAAATTGAGAGCCTAAATAGACCAATAACAATCCAGGAAATCGACTATAT
>CAUYQG010193074.1:0-11931 GCA_963574415.1 Tarsius wallacei
GTAGCACACGCCTGTGTTTCCAGCTACTTGGAAGGCTGAGGCGGAAGGATCGCCGGAGCCCAGCAGGTCGAGGCTGCGGTGGCCGGGAGTGGCCACTGCACTCCAGTCTGGGCTACAGAGTGAGACTCCAACTCAAAAAAAAAAAAAAAAAGAAAGTATTCTAAAGCAAGCACATTGTTCTACACCAATCTTAAACAGCTACTCAAGGACTAAACAAGGAAAACACGGCCACGAGATGTTAACAACCACAGTTCCTTATTTAGGAAATTGAGCCACAAAATCAAGTTAAAGCACAACATCTCTGCTGTTGCTGCTTCCAGTGCTACGCTTTCTGAAACTTTCTTCTCTAAACCTGAAGTTCTTTTGCTCCTTGGGGCGTAATAACGAGTCCATTTAATCAGAGGTCGATTTTTAAGGCATTTTTGTAGCTTAGATTTTATTTGTCTCTTTCTTTACCCCAATTAGTATTTGAAATGGAAAAAAAAGAGCTACATAAAGCAGAATCTTTATTATAATGAGAGGCCATTTGGTTTTCATGGTTATTTCTGTTACTAATGAACTGTGGACTTGGCAGAAATAAGAATGAAAAAAGGTTAGAGCTACATACCATGTTCAACCTTCTTTCTTTGATTTTTAAAAAACCTGCCACTAAGTAAATACTGGGATGAGAGGTCCCAAAATGTGTATATATAAGCAAAATAAGGTAGTTTAAAGGTGGATGTGATTTCAGCTTATGTTGGAATTGCTACCGAAACACCAGGGGTGCTGTAGGGGTCCTGTTGCTCACTATACAGAAAGCCATTCACTGAGACAATGAGTATTACTGGGGAAGAAGACTTTTTATTAGGGTAATATCAGTCAAGGAGAATGGGAGATTGTATCAAATTCATCTTCCTGTGCCACTGAAGTCAGCAGTGTATATAGTGGGACAGGAATGTAGAAAACAAGAACTAGGGAGGGGTAAGGAAGAGGAGTTGGTAAACAGGGATTGGGGAGTAATAAGGAAGAGAAGCTGGTAGACAGGTGGGGTCTGGCATCTCATTGCCTGAATGCGATGATCTGGTGAGTTTTCATTTCTTGATACTATAGGTATGAGGGTTGGTTTCCTGAGAAGGAACTCAGAAGACAAATATCATCTTTAAGCTTAAGACCAGGAAGATCAATTTCTACGCTTATTAAAAAAAAAAAAAAAAAAAAAAAAGGTAGCCACTACTTCTATGGGAAAGTTGGGTAATTTCAGAATGGGCCTGCTACCACCAGATGGTTAAGATTACTAATAGACTAAGTGTGCATTGCTGATGTTCCGCAAACAGATCAATTTAGACTTTAGCTTTAATACCTTTAGTAAGATAAACGGGGGCACAAAAAATTCACTAGCCAAGTTGGCCACTCTTGCATTTTGGAGTCTTTTTTTTTTTTAATTTTGGCCAGTCTAATGGGTTTGTGTTTTTGCCACTGCTTTGCATGCAGAAATCTACTGCTTTCAACCAGTATGAATACCTTTAGGAGGGAAAGGACTCCTAAGATGGATATTATCCCCTCCATTCTCAACATTTTAATACCCAGCCACTTCATGCAGCCTACCATTTTGAGTTTTCAACACTTGAATTAGATGTTTATTCACATGAAATAGTTAGGAGTCTTAAACAGAGATTGATGAGAAAAAGGTTTTCTTGAAAATAATAATTTTTAAGTACATATGCCCAAGAGTTAAATTTTTAAAATCTTAATAATTGAAAATATCCTATATAAATGCGAGTTTACTATCATTAAATATATTAAACAACACTATACTAATTTAAAATATGCAAAAGTCACGTGATTTCGGTTTAAGCCAACAATCCCTGAGCTAGTTATGTCTCTAGATGTGAATGATTAGGTGTCTAGTTATTTTCATCATTGACCATTATTTCTCACCAGTCATCCTCTTCAAGGGTTCTACAGGGGGCAGCAGATTCTTCCTTATAACTAATATTTCTATTAAGGCGTTCCTGTCCCTTTCGAAAATCTGAACTTCTCTGCTTTGAGCCTTTTTCTTATTTCTCTTTTTTGTGGGTGCATCACCCCTTCATTCTTCTCTCAGCTTTGAGTTCTCTTGCTAGTTTGTTGTTCCTGCAATCAAGTGGCTTTCTATTTGCATCCTCTTGCCCACACTTCTCAACTTTCACACACATTTTCTGCTGTATTTGTCACGGTCCATCCCTGAGTTCATTGTGCAGTTGCCCACAAACTAAGTGGACTAGTCCCATGGTTCTCATATTTACTCTGTACAAAGCCTGGGAGAAGCTACTGATCCATCTCTTCATTTGCTTATTCATCAATCCTACTATTCCCTATTCCTTTATCCTCCACAAAATATAAACCAAGTTGGTATTTTCAGTCCTAGGAGCAAGTTGTCTAAGTGACTGAGAAGAATAAGGAGAGCAGATAAAAAAACCTACGAGTAGTGTAGCGAAACAGCATCATATGATCGCTACCCATGGGGAGTATTATACATAACAGTCCAACTCTCCGCACTGGTAAAAAATGGGAAAATTTCCAATTCTGTATACCCAATAAACTTAGCTAGTCATTTACGAAAACCAGTAATGTGACTAAGAGAAGGACAAATTTTCTTTCTAGTGTCATGTGTAAACAGTCTGTATTTTCTGGTTGTTCAGTTCTTCAGTGCTTATATTGTTTAATAGCGAATATACTATCCCTAAGTTGTTAATACATGATGCTTACTCAAGGCCATAATCATTTCATTAGCAAGTCTTTTTACTATTTTCTTTTATATTTTAAAAATTGAGATTAAATTCCTTTATGCTTAAGAGTCATATCCTCCTCTTTTTTTTTTTTGGCTAGGATACTGCACAAAACTACTTGTTCAGAGAATTTCAGATTGTGTTTATAATTCTGAGATATGTAAATAATAAACATGTGATTCATGTATATGACCCTTAGATTTATGCAATAGAACATGTTAATTCTCAATTTAACATTCTATAGTTTATTGTATCTAATTGGTGGCTATTGTATAACCCAGATTTATTTGTACTTTCAATATGATGTTCAGGAAAGAGGTAAAGAAATTGTCTGCAGATCCCAGGCAGTACCATTTAAACTTAATAATTTCTCCATCACGACTGTAGTTTGTGACCTGTTATTTATAAACTCATCATAGTTGTCCCCACGTGTTAGCTCAGGGCTTCAGAGTAGGCTCGCTCTTCTTAGGAGTGTGTGGTTAAATGTGAATCACCCATACATAGCTGCAGTGTGAGTATTCCAACACAAGGTGGCATTATTGGTAATTTATAGATGATTTGTCTTGGGTCATGCAGGTACCTTTAATAAACTCAAAGAACTAAAAGCATATCTACCATTCAAGTCAGCAATCCCACAACTGGGTATCTACCCAACTGGAAAAGAAGTCATTATGCAAAGAATATACCTGCACTTGAATGTTTATCACGGCACAATTCACAATTGCAAAGATGTGAAAATCAACCTAAATGCTCATCAACTGATGAACTGATGAGTGGATAAAGAAATGTATCTATCTATCTATCTATCTATCTATCTATCTATCTATCTATCTATCTATCTCACACTTATATATAATAACATATTTATTACATTTATGTATAAAACATTTATTATACATAAACACTTATATACATATAAAACATTGGAAGTGGAATACTATTCAGCCATAAAAAAGAATAAAATAATTTATCTTGAATGGAATTGTAGGCCATTATTCTAAATGAAGTAACTCAGGGACAAAAATACCAAAGACCAGAAGTTATCACTTATGAGTGGGAAGTAAGCTATGGGTCTGCAAAGGCATACAGAGTGGTGTAGTGAGCATTGGAGACTCAGCAGGGGATGGGTGGGAAAGGAAGGAGGAATGAGATATCACTGGTACACTAGCTGAGTGACAGACACACTAAAAGTCAGACATCACCACTATGCAATTCATCCATGTAACCAAAAACCACTTAAGCCTCTAAAACTTTTGAAATAAAATAACTGCACAAATTTAAAACACTGATCAAAAAGTATCTATTCATTTAGAGAAACATGGGAAACAAACCACTTTCTTCTAATTTTATTATTTTATTACCCCATCTGAGTTATTTTCTGAATGACATTATATACTCATATTTCCCATAATTCCCTTTGTTTAGATGTTTACAATTTTCTATGTCTTTCTGCTATGCTTCCTAGCCTTTCCCCATATAAACATGTTAGGAACACAACCAGACTGCTGTAAGTTAATAAAATGGAGCGATCTTCTCCCAGTTTTTAAGTTAGCATACTCGAAGCTCTTTCTTTTTTACAACTCTGCCTCCTCCCCATACCTTAATTCCATATCCAACTTCTAATTAGCTGGACCAAACTGATTATAAAACAATCTTTACTTTCCTCTTTCTACACTTGAATGGTCCAAACAACAGAAGCTTTTGAACAAGACTCCCAGCTGATGAGAACAAGCCTGGGCAGTTTAACGGCCTTATGGAGAACACAATGGGCTAATTGTTCAATAAGCCTTACCACCAGGCAATCAAAAGCTGTCAGTCAACTGTGCTTTCATAGATAATATTGAAACCTAGTTCTCTAAAACTCTCTAAACATTAACTAAGACGAGCCACCTATTTTAAAATAATGTCTCTAAGAGACCAGGTTGTGGGAGTAACACCAAACTTTCCTGGGTCTCACATATCCAGGCAACATGCAACCAAGAGCACAGAGCAGCTGAGCGAGGTGGCTCTTTAAATTCATACCCATTACTGTACACTCAAAGTTTAATTGCACTGATGGTGATTCATAAGCACGTTGAATTTAAGAGTTAAGTTACAGCAAACAAACCTGAATAGTGGTAGTCGAAGACGTACATTGGCTTGCTCCTTCACACATGAAGATCAATTTGTTTCTTCTACATGGGGTGAATGGAGGAGAAGCATGCACAGAGATAAAGAACAGTAGATTAATGAAAGAAAATCAGTTTTAAAACTCTCTCTCTTGCTCTCTCATTCTCTCCCTCCCTGTCTCTGTGTGTCTGTCTCTCTCTTCTCTCTCTGTTCTTCATTTTCCTGCCTCTTTTTTTCCATTCCATGCTTGTCAGAAGAATAAACTCAAATGTTCAATATCTGGGGTAGTGGGTTCTGAGATCTCAGGAGGAAATGCATATTTGTTTTGGCTGACACTCAATAGCTAATTAGCCTTGAATAATCTGGTAAGAGCTTGAACAGAGGACTTCTTTCCTTGAAATTTCCTCTGTGGCGATATAAGTCCCAGTCTTTCCAAAAATCTTTGGACAAAGTTACAGCAGTTTTACACTCCAAATCTTGGAGCCAAATGCTTTCTTTTCTTTTTTTTCCTTCCTGATTGCATTGATTAGTGTTTAAAATTGTATCTGATTTATGTAATTGAATATAATAATGAAGATGATGGCTGGCATTTAACGATGACTTCCTATATGTTAAACTCTTATTCTTAGCACTTTATGTAGGCTAGCTTATTTAGTCTTTATAAAACCCTGATGTTATGATCTATTTCTACAGTTGACAAAATGGAGACAGAGATAGCTGAGTAAATAGTAGACTAAATACAGTATATGCAACATTTTACGTTTCTATTAAGTCAGACAAAGCATATCAGGTTGTAGTGTTTAAGCTCTGATTGATCTGTAGAAACACATTACTTGGAAAAGAAAATAAAAAAGCCTGATTCCCTGAAGATATAGCTTTCACATAAACAGACACTCTGACCTCGCAGCACGTAGAAGACCATTCTAATTATAAGAAATGTAAAGAAGTGGCTTTGATTTTTATAATTATGACTGACAACTAAAAATTGACACACTTTTCATCATCATAAAATATTCATACAAATACATACATGTTCATAAAATTTTTCATTTCATAATACTTATTCTTACTACATGTGATAAAAACTGATATTTCTTGTTATTAAGTGCTGGCAGACACCCATAAATTGATTCCATAAACCACCAATGGGTTATTATCTGCATTTTGAGAAGCCAAGTTGATTTGTACAGCAAAAAGGCAAATAATATTAAAATCCAAATAGGTGTGAAGAATCACATTACATTTTACTATACTTGTTGAATCACATGTTGATATCTTCTACATGTGATTAAATGAAGAAAATTTTCTAGGATGATATTTCTTTACTAGATGTAAGTTTTCCCATGGAAAGGTAGAAGTGTGATTATACATTCCTCTTGGTCATGGACAGTACAAAACAATGAAAGCCTGACTGCTGGTAGCTAAAGAATAAACTCAAAGCCAGAGGGAATTTAAACATTAGAATGGCAAGAGAAACAGGAGAATTACAATTAAAAACAGAGAGTATGTTGGGGAAAAGGCCATCAAAAATCACGAAGGAATGCTGAACTTAGGCCAGCAAAGACCTTGACAGCATGGAATAGCAGGGACAAGGAAGACATCAGAGCTGTCTCAGGAAGGACAGTAGTTTGACAGCTAGACAATAGATTATAGAGGGTACTCTATTATCTAACTGTCAAACACAGCTAATTTGGAATTGATACTGATGTATGTCCAGACCCCAAATCCAAGGGATTGCTGCTGATGTACTCCAGCTGAGGGAGGCAGTGGTGATGTTTAATGTTTGACAGACAATGGAACCGTGGCTCTGAGGTAATGGTTCTCAAACTATAAAATATTTATGAATTAGCTGATTCATTTGCTTAAAATTCTAATTCTTGAGTGTCACTCCAGAAATTCTGATTATATGGGAATGTAGAATTCTGCATTGTAACAAGTGCATAGCCATGACTTGAGAAATGCTGCTTTAGCCTGTGAAAAAAGATTCAAACGGAGGTGGGGAAATGATGACAGTGGATATATTATAGGGATTTGACCAATTCTATCTTTTAAAATACTAAATTTTGTTGAGAATTCATGTACTCAAGGATTGACAAGGCAAAGTTTGCTGAGCCTGGAGTCACAAAATTAGAGCTACAGAATGACACCTCGAAGGTCAAGAATAGCCTGCCTGCTATAGTGGTCAGAATTGGCTCAGAAAATTGTTCTATCTTGTTAGGTGATTGATATTGGTGACTATGGTACAGAAACATGTACATTCATACATGAGTCTTATGAAAATCGATAAGAATGACTTTTTGTGGGTGTGAAATGAAATTTAGAGAAAACACCTGGGCAGACTAAAGGTACAAATAGGATAAAATTTGGCCTCCTTTGGACCAGAAGAGAAGGGTATCAGGACAGAAGTTCTCTAAGACAGGCATAAGTTTGCTAATGGATTCTTACTCATTCTGTCATCTATCTCTTCCATATGTTTTTCTTGGTATAGCCTCATCTCAACATTACCAATCATCACCATCAACAAATATACACTAAAGGCTTTGTTCTATTCTACTATGTGGTGGAGTTAGGTAGTTAAAATTTAGGAAATATCTCGAATTGCACAAAGCTTTCATGGGGTTTATACTGGCTGATAATGTGGGATTTGGAGTCACACTTGAGTTTGAATTCCCACTCGTCCATTTTCAGCTATTTGATTTTGAGCAGGTTACTTAGCAGGGACAGGACTTAATTTTTTACATATGTAAAATCGGAATAATAATATTAAATATTCAAGCAACATGGTTAGAATTAAATGAGACAAAACATGTATATTGCATATTTCTTTTCTTATATAAAATGCTCAAAAATGTTAATTGGAATATCGTAAATAATGTATCAGTGTGTTATTGCAGGTAATCTGAGAAATGACAATTTCTGGAGTGTCTGTTCTGAGTCTAGCATTGTATTAGACACTCAACATATATTATCTTATTCTCACAGTAATGTAGCAAGGTGATTGTACTGATTTCATCTTTCAGGTGAAGAAATGGAGGACAAGTAGGTTAAGTAACTAAAAGTTACAGAGCTAGTAATTACTTGAACTGAAACACATTAACAGCAATATCTACTCCAATGTTTTGTGTTTTCTTACCAAGTCACACTGCTGCCTGTACTTTCCTCCAATATGATGATTTCTCCTTTTTCTTATTCCTTATCCATATTTCTACATGATCTGAGACACCAGTGGAGAAATATTTATCATCATTCCTGTCCCTCAGTTGAGAAAAAGTAAGAAGGAAGAAAGTACCTTCTCATTTCCTTGTTCCCCCTAAAGGCAAATCCAGAATATTGGAACATGTTTTTTATAAGAATGAGAATAGTTCAGCTGAGCCCATCTAATAGTTAATGATTTAAAGTTATTTCCATAAGTTCAATAAAGCATAAAGATATGAAGAATATTGATATACTTAGGATCCTTGTAGCTGAATGAATTTCTCAGAGGAGTCATTACCTAAATTGCCAAACCTATTTGACCTTGGATTTATTGGATAAAAATAAAAATAAAAAATATATATATACATATACATACATATATATGGAGAGAGAGAGAGAGAGAGAGAGAGAGAATGAGAGAGAGAGAGAGAGAGAGAGAGAAAGAGAGAGAAAGACCTCGTTTTGTTTGGGGAAAGAACAATCAGGACTTTAAATCCAGTCTTTATGAGGTTTGCTCCCACGTGACCTGGGAGGCTTGAAGTTCATATCAACATGATTTGCTTAAGTAGGAATTTGGAATTTCACTCTTTGAGTCATTTGAGAGGAATATGGAAGCCAACGTTTTCTTTTCCTTTTTCAAGTTCTTCTTTACATGACTGAACAGGTAATCTGGGTGTGGTTTTGATGATAATTTCTGGAGTTTAGAGCCAAGATAGAGAGAGGTATAGCATTGCAGCTTGGCTTTCTTGCCCTCTCATAAAAGGAATGAGGGAGAGGTGCCAATTCCAGTAAGTTTAAGCTCAAGAACTCTTGCAAAACAACACTATAAATGTCTGACTTTTTAAAAAGCATCATTTGTAGAATATGCCTTCATGTTAATGTCAGTTGTTTCATAAATTTAGGAAAACTAAACTTATTTTTTTGAAATGTTACGAAAATTTCAAATTGAATATTTTTAAAGGACAACATTTTCAGGTCAGTCAGAGTCATTTATTCTAAACTTTTTTTTTTTTAAGAAAAAGATGATCCATTGATGAATGTTCTTATTTCCTATGTATCTTGGCTTTGAATGGAAATTTGTCAGATACTTCTATCACAGGATTTTATGTACCCCTAATTCTAGGAATAGGTAAGTTTTATATGTGAATGACAAAGTGTCCTATTATAACTTCTTTCATGAGTAAATGAAGCCAGAGAAAGTTACCAATCTACAATATACTTTTCCATTCTCCCCTGTCTTCTCAGTTTAAAATTGAATTGGCACACGAATAGAAACCAGCAACTACATTAAACTCCTTAAAAAGCTTTTTCACATCTCTTGAATCAAAACTCTGTTTTTCACAAGCTGAGTAGAATGATTGTGGCTGACATTAAATCGATATATTGAATGCTGAAGTTCTTTTTCCATAACACAAACCCAGCATGTATAACTGTGGCTAAGCCTCCATCACCCTCCCCTACTGAGGTGTCTCAAACCAAACTCATAGGGGACCTCCTTCAGAAATTTCTGAGTTTCTACATTCACATAATCTTTAGGCTTTCATCCCTGATTGTCAGGGATTTTTTTTTTTTATCAGTTATAGACACTTGCCTTTTAAACATGCAAACAAAATGAACTGCAGCATTTTGCCCAGACAACTGCTGACAGAACATCTGCTAAACGATAACATTTCTGACTCTCACTGACCTGTCAGAATATGTATTGGCAACCTACCTCAGTCTTAAGATTTGCTATCTATTTTAGTATAAGTCCATTAAATAATTACAACCTGCTTCTCATAATAAAGAGTAACCTCAGGAGAGAACAATATGGTACTAAACAAATAATGCCTATCTGTAAAATTACTTAAACAAGTATTTGCATGAGAGATTCTTGACCCAGAGGGTTTTATATTGCGTAGACTCATTCCTCTAAGGGCAAGCAATTACTTTTCAAGATGAGCATTAATAGTAAAGATCTGCAAAGACATGTTTAAAGTTTTATCTCAAATAAATCGGCCAGTCCTTTTCTAGTTGCATCAAGTTATTCTTCCCCCCCCCACACTGTTGATGGTTTCCTTTGCTTTGCAGAAGGTTTTTTTTTTGTTTTTTTGTTTTTTTGTTTTTTGTTTTTTTTTGAGTTGGAGTCTTCCTCCTTCGCCCAGGCTAGAGAGTGCAGTGGCACACTCACTGCCACCCCAGCATCGACCTGCTGGGCTCCAGCGATCCGTCCGCCTCAGCCTTCCAAGTAGCCAGAACTACAGGGGTGCATTACCACACCTGGCTAATTTTTCAAATTTTATTTTATTGTAGAGACTAGATCTCACCAAGTTTCCCGGGCTGCTCTCGAACCTGCGGGCTCAGGTAGTTCACTCGTCTCGGCCTCCCAAAGTGCTGGGATTAGGGGCTGAGCCACCGAACCCAGCCAAGTTATTCTTCTTTAGTGGAAACTTTTATGCAGTTCTAAGGAAGCTTGCCTGCTTTCTCTAGTTGCTACCAAGCAATTACATGTAAAATTGAATATATGCTGTAAGAATATCACGTGAGAAAATGAAAAACCCTTGCCTCAATGCTTTAGTGTTCAGTTAATAAACTGTAGGTTGTGACCTTTTCATTAGCCAAACTTTCTAAAGAGGATTTTTTAAAAGTTTTATATTTTATACGATTGCATTGATGGAAAATTGAAGAGCTGAATAGATTTGAGATTTTTAGAGTTAGAAATATACATTGGGGCTAGGCTTGGTGGCTTAACCTATAATCCCAGCACTTTGGGAGGTCGAAGTGAGAGAAGACAAGCCCTGGCAACTTGGCGAGACCTCATCTCTACAATAAATCAAAAAATTAGTTGGGCGTGGTAGTGTATGCCTGTAGTTCTGTCTACCTGGAAGGCTGAAGTGGAAGGATTGCCGGAGCCCAGCAGGTTGATGCTGGGGTGGCCATGAGTGTGCCACTGCACTCCAGCCTGGGTAACAGAGTGAGACTCGAACTCAAAAAAAAAAAAAAAAAAGAAAAGAAAAAAGAAATATACACTGGTGATCTCTCATTTGACACTAGCTCTCAATTTATTAGTTGCATGACCTTGAATAGTCATATGACCTTTTTAAGTTTAATTTTTCTTTTTTGTCAAGTACAATTTATAATAAATTATATTTACCTCATAGACTTATTATGGATAACCCATGATATAATGATTATGAAACATTTAGAAGCAGCAAAGTTCCATAATTATTGGAAGGGTCAATTCCCTCATTTTGACCTTGAGAAAAATGAAGCCCAGAAAAATGTGTGGGAAGGGCTGGGACTAAAATCTGAGATTCTTAAGGACACTGTGAAACATGAATACATATTTTAAAATCTAGATTTTTGAGTTTATTGTAACTTATTGGATTTGATTCAATAAATAATATATGCAATGCATTATTATGTTATTGACATGCAAGAGTGGGCAATGCCATGGTTGTCCCACAAAGAGTGATTAAGACTAAATGAGAGGTCTATAGAGTTGTTTACCAATATACATTCTGGCTTAGGTCAGTGGGATTCAGAGTGTTATATTTTAGCAGATGTTTTGTTATTGTCTGGGCAAAATGCTGCAGTTCATTTTGTTTGCAAGTTTAAAAGGCAAGTGTCTATAACTGATAAAAATAGTTGCTGACATGGATGCAGTTGATGCTGAAAATCAGGTGGAACTGGAGGAAAAAACACGACTTATTAATCAAGTGTTGGAACTCCAACACACACTTGAAGATCTCTCAGCAAGAGTAGATGCAGTTAAGGAAGAAAATCTGAAACTAAAATCAGAAAACCAAGTTCTTGGACAATATATAGAAAACCTCATGTCAGCTTCTAGTGTTTTTCAAACAACTGACACAAAGAGCAAAAGAAAGTAAGGGATTGATAC
>CAUYQG010193075.1:0-27094 GCA_963574415.1 Tarsius wallacei
AGCCCCTGTACATACCATGTCAGTTGAGGCTCCCCTCTCTCTGTTTCTGTGTCCATATTCCTGTCTCTATTTCTGTCTCTGTCTCTACCTGTCTCTCTCTCTTTCTCTCTCTCTCTCTCTCTCACACACACACACACACACCACACACTCCTGTTTTGCTTGGCAAGACTGACCCATAACTTTTATAATACTTCAGCAGTCCACACTGAGTCTTACCTCCACTTGGCTTCCACACCAAAAGGGACTAGGAAGGGAACCAGGGACCATCTAACTTCAGATGACAACCTGGCTGAACAAGAAAACACCTAGGGAGTGGGGAGTATTGGAAATTACCCACACCTGAGCCCTATCCCAGACCACCCAAGTCAGCTTCTCTGGGCATGAGCCCAGGCTAGGTCATTTTGCAAAACTCAAAGCTCTCAGGCAATTCTAAAGAGCAGTCAGGGTTGAGAAACACTGCTAAGAAAAATAAAAATGGCTTAAGCAAAGGGAGAAATACAAAACTGTTTCAATGGGACTGAAAAGATGCTGGTTGTGAGCAGAACAGGAAAAAGCACCTTTTAGAGCTACTCGTGACTGGGGAGGCCAACAAAACATAAAGGTCTGTGGCACGGAGAGACTTTCCCAAGCTACAGGTCACCGCAGACTGGGGACCCCTGACATAAGAAGTGGGACCAGGATTCCAGAAAACTCATTCAATGAAACCAAGTCCCCTTCTCTTGAAGCATCCACCTAGAAGCAGCTTTAGAGATGGAGACTCTTTCTGAGAGCTGGGGATGGGGGCGGGGGTGGACATGTGTTGCAAAGAACCTGAAGGATACCTTGCCTTTCTTTGCCTCCCTTTCTAAGACTTTCCAATTGCTCTTCCTGCCTATCTTGCTTGACAGGTTAGAACGCTTTCAATAGAGGTTGTTTACTTGCATTGAATTCTTTCATGAAGGTCAACATTTAATCATGACTCGATTAGGGGAAAATTAAAGACAGGGCCACAAGAACCCATTTCCCTAAATTTCATTCTAATGTGTGGCCAGTGTGATAAGCTGGGCAGACAGAGCAGGGAACAGAGACTCTTACCAACCAGGAGACTAAAGCAAAGGGGACTTGATTTGGTGACTCTTGAGATATTTGGTTTCCTGGTATGATGCTATAAAAGAGTTATCTGTGCAATATCTGAGCTCCTTAAAATGATGTTGAAACCTGTTCATATGAAACATCATGCATACAGACCCATCACACAGTGTATCTCATCTCTGCAGAATTCACTGGAAGGGGAGGGGAGGGGAAGGGAGGGAACTGAGAACCAGTGAGACTTCTTTGCTATTACTTAGGTTGATGCTTCCAGGGAGAGGATCCTTGGCACTAAGTTTTCAGGCATACCCAGTTCTCTTCTCCCCGCTGATCCCAGGTTCTCTATGCCCTGCCAGGTCTCTTGGGATCACTCATCACTCTATTCTGGAAAGTACTCAAAGCTGGACACTGTCTCTTTAAATAGTAAAGGCTGAGAACCACTCAGGCCACCATGACATATCCCAGCATTGGACCAGCCCCTGAATAAACTGGAAAGACGCCTGCTCTGGCTTCAGTTACAGGGAGCACCAACAGGGAACATCTCTGGGAGCCCGGCTGGAAGCAGTCGGCTTAAGTCTGTCTGCTGCGGGTCTCTGGCTGCCCTGTGGGGAGGGCCTTGCCTTAGCATCCCTTGCACTTGACTGCAAAGAAATACACTTGGAGAAAGAGGTTACGCTGTTTGGCCCGGTGAGTTTTATTGGCAAACTGTGCCTCTGAGTGGTGTGTGCTTATGCTTTACAGAGTTCCCTAATTTCCCAACCCCTGCAAACCACAAATGGAAAGGACTGCAGTGGAGGCAGTGCGTTTGTGTTGGAATTGACTGGAGAGTCGGAAGATTTTTTTAAATCCTTGGTTGAGAACTGGATATGCACTCTGGCTGGGAGTGAGGGAGCCATCTGAGAGCATCTAGAAACCCTAATACATGCAGATTGGAAAGGAGATGAGGCCTCCATGCTTTTCTCATGCACACAGCTAGCAGGTGGTCTTGGCACAGAGGGAGAAGATTCCACCTGTAGTGAGCTGTGACTAGCTGGGGCCTGGGTGTGGCTGAGGCTGGTCAGCAAGCACTGAGTCGAATTTCCTCTTCCACCACAGGGAGCCAGGCAGGAAGCGACAGGAAGTGAGGAATGGATGGGTTCACCTGTGTGGCAGCCGACTGTGCAGCTGTGACCTGGGCGGTTATTGATTAAATATTGGGTTTGAAAGAAAGATGCAAGTTGTGCCTTACAATATGTGCACTTTCCTGGATGTATGTTATACTTCATTAAAAAGCATATTTGAAAAACAGGAAAGAAAGGGAATGAAAACCCTAAGTTACATATGCTAATATTTGTGAATAGTACTGAGCATGTAGTAACCACATAAATGCTAGTAAAATAAAGTCCAAATGGCATGAAACAAGGCAATAATTTTTAGAGCAAATCTGAGCTATAATGTGACCCTTAGAGGAGAGAAAACCCTTCCATTTCTTTAATTTTTTCTACCTGCATACGCACTTTCATAAAAATCTGTATCTATCTGTGTATGAGAGTTATACACTATTTTAGTGCAGAAGTGGTCAGGTCTTCCTTGAAGGGTTGATATGAGGGTTAAATGTGGTATAATAATAGTGGCGACAGTTTGGGCACCAGGTGCTTATTATGTTCCAGATATCGTGCTAACTGTTTTTACATGTTGTCTCCTTTAATCATCATCATGATCCTTTAAAGCAGGCATCATCAGTCCCTTTTGCACCTAAGAAAACCAAAGCTCACTGAACTTCAGAAACTGCTGAAATTCACCACAGAAGTAAGCAGAGTGATCAGGTTTGTCAGAGCCCAGAACCTGGGTGCCTAGCCATTGCACCATATTGCCTCTCACAGACTGTGTGTATAAGTCAGGTGATGTGGCTGGCATACAGCGGGCTCGGAATACGATTTTTATAAGTATGCTTCTTTTTAACCTGATAATATGAAAGTCGTTAAAGACCATTGTTTGAAGAATTTTTCAAATGTATTACTTAAAGAGTAATAACATACCATTAACTAAAATAGCAACTGCTTCAAAGAGTAAAATGATATGGAATTATTAGAATCACGTAGAGTGATAAGGTTTTATGACACTAGCAGAAAGGGAGGTGTGTGTGTGTGTGTGTGTTTGTGTGTGTAAACTGCATTTGTAGGAAAAGACGTTTTACATCTACATTCCTGCTCCCCATTCGTGCATCAAGGCTGGCCTGTGCAGGACCTTGAGTTGGGTACACCTCTGCCAAGCCGAGAAGGGCTAACCTCTCTCCCTGTAACGCTGGGCGGACCACATTCAGGCGGCTATGAATCAGCTGATTTCCTTGGCTGCTCCAACCCCACCTCATAAGGCCACCTCCCCTTCTCCCCCAACACCCGCCCCCCTTCCCGTGGCCAGGACGCCAGCCAAGGCTGAGAGCCAAGCCAGATTGCTGCAGGCAAACTTCACCTGGAGCTTCTTCGGTAGTAGTATGGTTTTGCCCAGGCTAGGAGGAGCCTGATTCCCGGCCACGCTGTCCGGTAGTCCGCCAGACTCTCCGCCTAATTCTCATCCAAGCAGGGTCCGCTAGATCGATCCATTCGAATCCTAGAAGCCGGCACACTCCCTAGGTGCAGACGCTAATAGCGGGAACCGGCGTGGTGCAGGTGTACCCAGCTGAGACGCCGGGGCGGGCCAGGTGCGCCAAGACCCGAGGAGAGGGACTTATCCCGGCGCGTGCGCGCCCGCTCCCTCTACTAGCCCGAGAGGAATCTAGCCTCGGCCCCCTCGTGGGCGCCGTCGGCGTCGGGGCGCCCCGAAGCCCAACACTGGGCACCCGCAGGGCGACATCTGGCGGGCTCTTCCCATGTGGGCGGAGGGGGCCGAGGGGCCGGTTCATCGGTCAACCCTTAGTTTCCATGAGCTCGGAGGAGCCATGGGAGGTGGGAGTAAGAAAGCTTGGCCTCCTCTGGTTTCCAGCACAAGTCGCCGCGGTTTTGCAGAGATCGACCTTTTCCTGAGGCGCATTTAAGGCCAAGTAACTGTCTCCTGCCCTCCCTCTCTCCTGCCCCCTCTCCTCCCGGAGTCCCGCCCTCCCGCACACGCTGACCCAGGGACACACCCTACTGCAGCGACGCAAACAGGGCGTTGTTCCCGTTAAAGGGGAAAGCCAGGAGCCTCCCACTGCCCCCTTGGTTCGCGCGCGCGCAGCCCCGCAGCGCAGCTGTCTTTGGGGACGCCAGCAGCGGAGCGAACGCACCCGAGTTTGTGCCTGAGGCCACTCTGAGGATCGGGACAGCTATTCCTTTGGGCTGTAAGTGATTTGGCGGGGAAAGCGGAGGAGATGGAAGAGAAATGTGGGCATCTTCCCTCGACGGTGCCAGAAAGCGCAGAGCAGGCGCGGGCTCTGGCCAGCTACCCGAGGCTTCCGTCCGGAGCGCGGGGTCCCGAGTCCGCCTCCTTTCGTTCCTACTGGGCTTGGAGGAACACGGCGAGGAGTGCCTTCGTGGTCTGTAGACCCTATAGGGCAAGGGTGGTGGTGGCGTCTGGATAGAGGATAAGGGCGGCCCCCTTTTTGCCTTTCGATTCCCGGACGCACTGGCAAAGCAGTCCCTGCGGTGGACTCCTGTGGTCCTCAATTCCCAGCCATAAGCCTGGAACGACCTTCCCTTACTGCTCCCGGGCCCTAGGAGTCATCGGATTTAATTTAAACACTCTGGAAGTCATCAAACAAACCTTGTTTATTTCTCCCAGTGCATTCCAGAGTTTCTCTGGATGTGTTGCTTGTGGAGAAGAACGGAAGGGCCTGGGATTGGGTACTTTAAAAACTGAGTTACTGAAACCTTGTCCTGAAGTGGTCCCTAAAGGCTCAGCTTGGCTTTTATAGCCATATGTATCCTTTAAGAGGTCACCCGGTCTTCAGTTCCCCAAAGTCTGTATAATGAGGGGCCAGGACCACACTACTTGGGGGTAAATGTTCTGCCGGCTCTGACCAGCAGGAATTCTCCTCGGACTCAACCCGTTACCGCACTCTCTCCTGCCCTCCCGACATCGGCTCCCCTCGGTCCAGGATCCTGGGTTCGTGTGCAGCCGCACCCAGACCGGAGCTCAGGCTTGACCCGGTCTGCGTCCCGGCTCTGTGTGCCTGGGCGCAGACCGGGCCCCCAGGCGAGCGTGCGGCGCCAGCCCTGGAGCCCAGTGTCTCCCGCCCCCAGGGACTTCCCGGGAAGCGCACGGTGGGAGGGAAGCGCCGGGTCCGGGCAACCCTCCCAAGCCATTCTTTCCTTTCCACACTCCCCCTGCTCTGCACAGTCTCTCCGGAGCCGCCCGGTTCTGCGCCAGGCTGAGCTGGAGCCAGGATGGCTCCCCAGCACTGGTAGAACTGGGTGGAAACCTGGAAACTAACCGAATGCGGAATGCCCTGGGGTCTGGGAAAACAGCCTACTGGCCGCGATCTCCTCCACAGCATGCCACTGGTGTCCCCGGGTTTCTGACAGAAATCTGGGCGCCGACCCCCTCGCCCCTGCCTCCACCCCATAGGGTAATTCACTATCTGAACCCGGGTCTTGGAGAACGTGGCCTCTGTCCTTCCCCAAGTCCGGCTGGAGGTGCCGGGGGTGGGTAGAAGCGTGCTGTGGCCTCTGCTCATCTTCCTGGAAACCCCTTTCTTCCCGGGGCGACTTAGACGTGCGCACCCTTGTTTTGTTCCAAAAGCAAAAGATGTTCCCTTGCAGGCGGGCCGGGAGGCCGCTGGGCTGGGATCCTGCAGTCGGCTGCTGCCCCCTCTCGGCGATCTGGAGGCTGGAGGGCGCCCTCGCCTCGTGGGCGGGCGGGCCCCAGCTGCTGGGCGCCGGCCAGGCCCCAGCCTTCCGCTAGCGCGCAGGGACCCTCCCTCGGGCGCTACTCCGTGCTCGCTCCGCCGCGGCTTGCTGGCCAGTGCATCGGCCTCACCTCCCGGGCTCTCTTCCCGCAGGAAGAAACTCCGCTGAGCAAAACTTGCCGCCAGAATGCTCCTGCTGTTGCTGGGTATCATCGTCCTCCACGTCGCAGTGCTGGTGCTGCTGTTCGTCTCCACGATCGTCAGCGTGAGTGCCCGGCAGGGGAGGCTCCGGGCAGGGGGCCATTCCTCGTCTCCGTTCCCAGTCCGTGCTCCCTCCGGTTCAGAACTGTGTTGTTGTTTGCAGACAACGTGAAGTCTCAGAAGTCCCAGGACAGTTTCTGGCAATCTGCTCCTTTTTAGTTGTTTTGAGAAAACCAGAGCAGATTCAGGGATAGTAAGGCAAAGAGCGCGGGACTAAAGCGTAGCTGCGCAGGTCGCTCTTTAAGCCAAAGTGCAGATCCAAGGTCCCATGACCTTCTTTGATAAGCTTATTTAGCTGTTTTTTTTCCCTCTTTTTCTTGATGTAGCCTCGTTGACAAAGTAAGAGCAGTATTTATGAACGTTTTTCCTCCAAACCATAGGTCAGATGAATGGTTTAGTTTGTTAAAGACCCCTTTAGGACTGGAAATTAAAGAGTTAAAGTTGGCTTTTCTAGAGAGTTCACAAGTCTCATGTCTGCTTTATGATGTGTGACCACAGCACCTTGTTAGTAAAGCTCCCACTGATAGTAACAGGCTATCAGAATAACTTTTGTTACAAAACTATCCAACACGTTAGCTTTTAAACTTACTTTCTCGGCTATGAAGATGAGCACAAATTCAGTTCGTTGTGTGTCAGTGGCTCTATTTAATTTAAGGCAAGTTGTAAACAGTTTTCTAGTCTATGTGAGAAATAATTATGTTGGAGATTTGTGAATTGGTTTATTATTTACAAGCACCTTAATTGTGCCTGATGATATTGTCAGATTGATAGGAATTTTAAGTAAGGAAATGGGCTTAAAGAGGCGGTGACTTGGGGAAGATACCCAGAGATCAGGAGAGGAGAGAAAGCGTGTATACAGGCGTCCAGGGTCAAGTCCATGACTCTTTCTACTGTAGTATACACCTCTGCACATAATAGCTATGTGTGTATGTCTGGTACTTTTCCATTTGCAAAGTGCTTTTAATTCACACACCATTGGCTCTCACTTCAATGTGATGTCTGTACCAGACTGCCATCTCTCTTATTCCTGGGACATGGCTGTGAATGTAACCTTGGAGTGGCAGGTCATGTATCACTGGCAGGACCCAGGCAGGGACAGGCCGGCTAGCCAGGTGGATAAGGCTGCTCTTTACCTTCCCCGGGCCTTCTCCCTTTCTGCTCCATCACTCCTCACTACCTACCTAACTCAGGATTTCTGATTCTTTCTAGCAATGGATCGTGGGCAACGGACATGCGACGGATCTTTGGCAGAACTGTAGCACCTCTTCCTCGGGAAGCATCCACCACTGTTTCTCATCATCAGCAAATGGTGAGGCTGACTTTGTGCTCCATAAGCTTGTCCTTAGATGTCTGTAACATGTTTCTCAATCCAGACTTAGAAACACTTATTCTTGGAAGACATGAGCTAGAAAGTTGTTGCTGGGGTGGGGTGGGATGTGACAAGGAGTTGTGGATCCAGGATGAAAGGGGAGGAGCAGTGATCTCACTGGGTAAGCTGAGGTCCTGGGTATCACTGTGATTCTCTCTATCTGGAAGAATGCCCTTAGCTCCCTTCTGATCACTTAGTGTAATTTTTTGTGTGTGTGAATTAAAAAATGTGGACACAGGTAAGCAATAAAGATGGTGGGATAGCTAAGCCTTAGGCAAACCCTGCTGTGACATTTGACTGAATGGGCATCTTTTCTTTGGTGGCTGTCTTATTCAGATATATACTGCCTCTTTCTGCTACAGTGATGGTGGGGCTGTCTCAAAGATGGCTGGGCCAGTTTTGGGTCCTGCAGGCTCTTTCCAGCTCTGGGGCCTCAGTGGTACCAGTTAGCATCAAAATCTTTGAGTATTTCCTTGTTGCAAGATCAGGACTTGAAGCTATTAGCAAAACTCTAAGTTGACCTGGGGGGTTCTTCATTCAGAAGATTGTGTTTCTCCTCTGTCCTCAGCATCTTTTCTTGTGAAATATGGAAATCAGGCTTTGAGAGAGTCAAGTTAAGGGATAGTTGGCAGAAGCACCCACTAGATACCCCAAGCACCCAGAGGGGAAGGAGTACCTCACAGGGGGCCTTGCATATTTAGATATGGATAGGCAGAGGTAAACAGGATGTACTATTTTGGTGGCTGGGTAGGCCACAGGGATTGGTGTGGAGACCCCATGGGCCTGGCTTCCCATGGTCTTGTGCTCTGAAGGATATGTCCTCAGCCTGGATAGCTATAGACATGACAGAACTTCCCTGACATCCTGGGTTTAGAAGGCCAATAAAGTACAGCTTTAAATGTTGCTACTTTAAATCTAAGCTACTCTTAGATCAAATATCTATGTTCAAGATGCTATGTCCGATGAGAGAAGCCAGTTTAGATCCAGCTCATTAAACAAATAGCGGGGCAACCCCTTCGGGTCCTCTCCCACTGTGGGAGCTTTTCTGTCCTCTCAGTAAATCCTGCTTTTAAAAAAAAAGCAGATAGTGAAGTGGCCCTTGGATGAGGTTTTGTACAATCCAATTTCTTTGCTGAACTTTCCCACCTATGGGGCTCTGCACCCCGCAGTACCCATGGTGTCCTTGAACCACACTATAAATAGATACTGCTAAAATACTCATGTGGTAACTTATATGGGGAGGATAGACAAGGAGTAAAAAACCTGGTTTGTGTCTTTACCTTCCTTGGGGGAGCGTGGGGGGAAAAGACCTCAATTCCACGGGCATAGCAGTGCTTAATCTTTTCTCTGAGTATGGAAAGACATTGAATCAAAGCCATCCTGAGTTTGCATGTTGAGTTGGCAACCAAATAAATGAAATACTCATGAATGCTTGAGAATGTGACCATAGCACTGCCCCAGCAAAAATCCACAGCATCTGATTTCTTGGGCTTCAGGGTCTGGCTGGAATTCCCTGAAGACTCAGGATGGGAGTCTCCCTGCTCACTACTGACACCTGGTGGTCAGGCACAGCGGCAGCTCAGCCTGAAAAAGGCAGGCTTTTGGTATCCACAGGCGCCGTCCCCAAGTGGCATCTGGCCACGAGGATTGCACGGAATTCTGGACTCAAAGGCCCGGAAGAGGGTAGTTTTGGCAGGCGTGTTAAAGCCAGGCTGAGTTTCAACAGAAATGAGGCAGCAGCAGAACTGCTAAATTGTGCTCAAACCCTCTGCAGGAAGGAAAGCGATATTGTCTCGTAGCCTGTAACTGACCTGCGTTCTGCATCTTTTGTGGTTGTGAATAACTGTCATTTGGTGCTGAAGCAGATCTCAAAGAGACATGAGTGTTATTTTAATCAGGAGACTTCTTACCTCTCAACTTGTTCTTTGTGAGCCAAGCTCATCTTTTTGGATTCATTTCCAATGCCTTTGGGGTCTTCAGTTGGGTTTCAAGGCTGCCTGGTTGCTTTCTGTAGGGTCCCCAGAGTGTCTGTTCTCCTCTACATCTGTCCTCTCAGCTCTCACAATAAGGGCATTTTGAGGAAATCTGGACACCCTCCTAAACAAGATGGGTTTGTTTCCACTCGGGCTTACTCTAAATTAGAAGTTTCCATTTATACTTCCCCATAGTAGTTATCTCTGTCGTCATCTTCCTGATGTGTTAACACGTGTTACAGCTTCAGCTCTGAAGTGAATCATGGGGGCCTCCTTTGCCTTTTTGGTGGAGTTTAACAATTGCTACGGCAAATAATAAACTGAAAAAATATGTAATTTTTAAAACATTAGATTGCCTTTACTGATGAACATACTAGTTGCAAACCACTTACCTTTCAGTATTTGCTCTTAGAATGTTTGAAAAATACTTAAGTAATCAAAGTAATTTATTACTGATAACCAGTTTGTGAAGACTCTGTTACAGGTGTGTTATGTGAAATTATGTTAGTTGACAAGACTTGCTTTTTTTTTTTTCCTGAAGGGACTGGTTTTTTTTGTGTGTGCAAGGCCATGGCACTGCACCTCTCAAGGATTGCCATTTATGTTGTTTTCTATATGAATAGTGCCTCTTGACATCATGCCTCAAGCAGTCTAACATCTGGGTTACATAGTTTGAGGGAGACATATCACATCCCCCCCGCCCCGAGCCACACCTTAATATTGAAAGTAGTTTTAGGTTTTTTACTTACTGCCATCAACTCTGCCTGCCTTCTTATTTTTCTAAGTATATTCACATACTTTCTGGTCCCCTACCAATCTTGGCAGAGGTAAGAGAGGCTCAGTGGGGGCATATTCATTATGACCTTGTATGGAATGCTTCTCTGGCCCAGGGAATACAAAGACCTGAAAAGCATGGGCCTTGCCCTTGATGATCTTGAACCTCACTGAAGAGTCAAAGATAAGTATGGAAGTGTGAATCATTCACTGTGAAGGCAGTGTAGGCCAGATGCCCAAGGAATGGGGGCAGGCAGACAGCACAAGAGTTTAGGGGAGGAAGTGGAAGGGAGAGCTCCGGTGGGAGGTAGAATTTGATCCATCCTCCGAAGGATGGGCAGGATTTAAGTAATACAGGCAAGGGGGAGGACATTCCCTGTCAGGGCAGTGATGTGACCTACAGCAAGGGGAAAGCAATGCATGGGATGTGGTAGACCAGTTAGCTGGATTAGGATTGACTGCATAAAATAGAGCATCTCCGTGTGTATAACGTGGCTTAAATAAGATAGTTTATTTCTTCCTCTTTCAAAAGAAGTCTGGAAGTAGGCAGCCTGAGACAGGTATGGAAGTTTCATGAAACAGTCAGAGATTCAGACACTTTCTGTCTCATTTCTCTGCCATCTCTTGGGTTTGGCTCTCATCTTCAGAGACCAAAAGACTGCTAGAGCTCCAGCCATCTCATCTATGCTTCAAGCAGTAGAGAAAGGGGGACGGGAAGAATGTATCACTTTCCCTTTTAATAAAATGTCTCATGGCTACGCTTATACCTTTTTACAGGGAGGCTGAGATATATAGTCATTTGACCTCTCAATTCACAGAACTTTGATAGCGAGTACCTCTCTGTAAACCTGGCTTGAAGTGCTTCTCTCTGAGGTTTTGATCAAGCTTCACCCCCCACCCCATACCCAACTGTACTCTTACAATAGCTCACCTGGGTCCTAGCGGTTTCAGAACTTGGTCCAAGTATTTTCACATTCCTCAAATATTCCATTTCTACTGTATCCTGGGTTAGCGCCACCCTTCTCACACTGACCTTTCAGAAACTGTAGAATCCTCTGTCTCTAGGCTCCCACCTCTCCAGTCATTAATGAAGTCTTGTAATTGTTTAATGGTGTCTCTTGAAATTTTGCTTTCCTCCAGTCCAAACCTCTCTTCTGAACCTTGGACCTGTATGTCCAGCTGCCTACTGGCCAGTTCCACTGGGGTGTCTAAAAGCGAACCCTGAGCCAACATGTCCAAAGTCAATCTTTGTCTTCTTCCACCAGATCCACCCTTTTGCCACTTTCTAATATTTTAGTGAATGCTGCTTCACCACTCAGTGAGCCGAACATCTGGAGTCCAGCTTGGTGTGTTTTCTTTTTTCCCTTCTCAGAATCCTCATGGGTCGCCACAGGCCATCCCACCATTCCCATGTCTCTTTTCTGACCTGTAGGCACGCTGTCTCCTCGTTTGTCAGAGCCACCAAACAGCATCCTAACCAGTTGGTCTGCACCCTTTCTTGCTCCCTTGTGACTCATTTTTCATATGGAATCCAGGCTGATATTTTTTTAAAAATCATGTCATCAGAACCTGATTATATCATTCCTCATTCTGAAACCTTTCAGTGGCCACTCATTGGTCTTAATCTTCCGATGAAAATCTGTAACAAGACTCATAGGAATCTACCTGAATGAGCTCCTGCTTCTGTTAAATCTCACCTCCCGCCTTTCTCTCCCCTTCATCTTGGAATTTCAGCATTCTCTTACTTCCTTAAATGTGAACTTCCCACTTTAGGATTCTCTCTTCCTCCTTTCCCTTCGTCTACGCGAAACTATTCATTAAATGACTGCTGTGTGTCAGATACTATTATAGGCACTGAGGATACGAGTGTGAACAAGAGCTTACATTTTACCAGACAAACCGTCAGTAAGCATGGATAATTTGGGAGCAGTGGTAAGAGCACTGAAAAGAATAAGACAGGGTAACTTGATAATGAGGGGTTGAAGTGGGAAGGGAGTGCCCTTTGGGGAACAACCCCTGAGGATGACCTTAACATCTGGGAGAGGTTTCACACAGAAGGACCAGTCAAGTGCAAGATTGCGGGGAGGGAAGGAGCATGTCTTAGTTGAGGGACAGAGGGCAGGACAGAGTAGTGGGAACAGGGAGAGTGAGGGGTAGGTAGAACAGCAAGCCATCCCAAAGCTTCCTCCTAGACACAGGAGTTGGGTGCATATGGATGCGTTTCTAATTTTTATGATTTCATGGACCTGCTCTTTATTACGTGTGTTTCTCAGTGGTTTGATTCCAAGTTGCAGTGACAGTCCAGAAGCATCCATAAGGCACGATATATCAGAAATGCTACTAAGCAGAAATGCAGCAACATATTTTCAGTGATTATCCTGGGTGATGAGATTCTCACCGCTTTTGTTGTTTTCTTTTCCTTTGGTGTCTTCCCTGTTTTCCTCATTGGGATCTTTTCGTTTCACAATAAAAAAAATAGCTGTGAACATGATGTTATGTTAGAAAATTAGTGTTGAGTAACAGATCGATTCTCTCTGCTTTTATTAAGAAAGTAGAGTCCAGGGCATGGCAGACAGGATCCGTAAGGTAGTTTCCACACAGGCAGATCTGGGGCAGAGATGAGTGAGGCCGGGTCCTGGAGCCTTAGTTTTTAAACTGATAAGATCAGGGAAGTTCAGGTGGGGCTGTGCCAAGACTCCTCTCCAAGTCCCTAGGGTCAAGTTTAAAATCTACAGTCCCAGAGGGTTCAAGCAAAACATTTGCCTTACTATTGAGTGAACTAATGCTTTTTGTTCTGAATTCTCCAAAATGATCCAAATGTCAAGTTCAAGTATTCATAAGCATTCCCATACTCCCTGTTTTATCTATGTGGACCTGGTGTGTAGCCCAGTGGGTCAGATTACAGGAATCAGACTCCAAGCTACTTGGGGACCCAGGAGCTGGAAGAACACGTCCAGGAGCTGGCCTTGCCCTGCTCCTTGGCTTGGTCTTCAACAGCTTCAGAGAATCAAACTGAGGCAGGGCCCAGGCAGAGTCTGTCTTCAGTAAAACCTGTTTCCTATGCTCCACCCCTGCTTACAATGTCCTCTCTTGTCTCAGAAGAAAAAGGGGGTTGATAAACTATTTTATGCAGAGGTGTTAGGCAAATAAAATGTGCCCATTCTTGAATCATTTTAATTTTTCAAAAGGAGATCCGTGCCCAACACCAAAGCATGAAGGAAATCATTGGTCTTCCTCTCTTCCAAGGCATCACTGGTCACCTCCAGTGTTCAAGGGCCATCCCCACAGTCCCTCATTTCCCAGTGATGACAGGTGGGTCTACTCTGCCTTGGGGTATGGGCTGGACAGGAACCAGAAGCTGAGCCGATGACCCCTGACTGCCTTTTTCTTTTATTTTGAACAGAAGTAGCAGCAACACATCCATGACGATCAATAGGTTGTGGGTAGCAGAGCATTAGATCAGTGCTTTGGATTGAAAATTAGAAAAAAATAAATCTTGCCAGACTCATCAGCCCACAATATGAATCCTTGGTGGTCTCCTGTTGTCTCTGTCTTCAAAATGATTCCAAACTTGTTTATCCATCTGGTGGTATTGTCATTTTGGCAAGGACACCAGACCATTTCCTCGTTTGTGGCTCAGCTTTTGGTCACATTTTAGAAAACACAGGAGGCCCTCTGCATTTATGGGTTCATGTTTTACAATTTAAAATCTTTGTGGCTTCTTGGGCCAACCTGCAATCTCTACCCTAGTTACAGTTACTGATTTTCTAGGCCCTTATGGTATGCCGAGGCCCTGGTGGGGCGAGGGAGGCACAGGGATGGGATGTGCAGTCATCATATTGCTATTTCAAACCTTAAAGTTTCTCATCAGATGCCAGTATCCAGGAGTCAATGTGGAATGCTTGTTTGAGCCTGTGTCTGAACCATATGACCCTTACTCATTGTCTTTGCTTTTTAAAAACACTTTAATTGCATCTCCAGGATTTCATCAGTGCCAAGGGGCAAGGATTTCAGGGGCAAGGATTGGCCATGGTGTGCCCTGAGGTTGTGGATGTTGATTTTTGTAGCCTGAGAGAAGGATGTCTGGGTTGAAGCCTTGTGAATGCACAGTCATCCAAGTAGGCCTCCAATGTTGGCAGGGACCTGGAGTCATCTAGTCCATTTCTCTTCTTACCCTATCTAGCTGCAGACCCCTCTGCAATATACCCATGCTGTATTCATCCTACTAGTGATGGGGAACTCACTACCTTTCAAGAGAGTCCCTTTCATTTTTGAAGAGATAACAATGAGATCCACTCATATATCCTTCAAATCTGTCAAACTCATCCTATGTACTGAACATTGTTGCAGAAACTGGGCACCCAGAGATGGACAAGAAAGGCCAGGTTCCTGCCCTGTGGAGCTCACAATTAGTTGGGGAAACAGGCAATACACAATAGATGACTTCTCATAATAGTGGAGAGTGCTCTGCAGGAATCAAATAGGGTGATGAAATAGAAAGTCATCACTGGGGAAGTAGAAGCTGATTGGAAAAGGCCTCTTCCTTCCATAGTGATGTGGATTGAGATTGAAAACACAGGGAGGAGGCCTGGTGTGGTAGTTTACACCTGTAATCCCAGCACTTTGGGAAACTGAGACAGGAGGACTGCTTGAGGTCAGGCGTTCAAGGCTACAATTAGCTATGATTGCACCACTGTACTCTAACCTAGATGACAGAATGAAGTCCTGTCTCTTAAAAAGAAGAAGAAGGAGGAGGAGGAGAAGGAGGAGAGAAAGGAAAGGGAAAGAAAGGTGTGGAGGGGCCAGTCATGTGAATAACCACAGGAAGAAAATTCTAGGAGCTAAATGGAAGAGCCAAGGACCTGAGGCAGGAAAGAGTTAGCTGAAGGAAGGGGGTGATGGGAGGAAAGAGAAGGGAATGGGAGCTGGATTGCTTTGGCCTTGCAGGCTGTGGTACTGAGAAGGACAGTTGGGATGCTGTTGAAAAGTTTTAGCAGAAGATTGGTATGATTTGATTTATGTTTGAAGCCCATTCTGGCTGTTAGGTTGAGAATAAATTTTGGGGAGAGACAAGAGGAGAAACTGGGGACCAGTGAGGAGGCAGTGGTCATAGTCCAGACTGGACATGATAATGATGAGATGATGGCGATGATGATGATGACAAGGACAAGAATACAAACAGCTCACATAGGTGCCAGGCATTTTTTGCAGAGCAGTGCATTTAATCCTTACAACAACTGTGGGAGGTGGGTGGTGGCCTGGCTAGGCAGAAGGAGTGAAGAAGAAAACAGGACTGATGACAGGACTTGCTGATGGGTTAGATACAGGGGGTTAGGGAATTTGAGATGACCTTTAGGTTTGGGGCTTGATCAACTGAGTGTGTGATGAGGTCTTGAACTGAACTAAGGGAGACTGGAGGAGGAACAGAGTATTTAGGAGGAAGGCTTTATGTTACGTCCATCAGAGATTTCAGCAAAGCACTTGGATTTAGAAGTGTGTAGCTTAGGGGAGCGGTCTGGGCTAGAAATTCAATTTCAAGAGTCATTCACCTATATGGAAAGGGATCACCTATATGGAAAGGGATTCAATATCCTGGTGCTAAATAAAGTTATTTGGGGGGCAATTGAGAAGAGAGAGCAGAAGAAAGAGAACAGGGTCCAGAGGCAGGTTTTGGATAGCCAGGGGCTAATGGGGGTATGGGAAGAAGAGGAGGAAAAGGAGGTTGGGAGGAGCAGCCAGTGTTGCAAGGGAATGCCAGGAGGTGTTGTCACTTAAGAAATTGCTTCGTTAAAACCAAGACTGCCCCTTCTTTTGTCCAGTCATTTCTGGTTGCCTTCATTCTTGTCTGATGTGCTGGACTTGGGTTTGATCAAGTCGCACGGTTCATCCTCAAGGAATTCAAATCTCTGTAGTGCCTCCTGGACCAGTGCAGGGAGACCACAGTCTCTCCTTCCACATGATGACTCTTCACATATTCAGTGACCACAGTTTTCTCTCCTCTCCTCTCCTCACCTCTCCTCTCCTCACCTCTCCTCTCCTCTCCTCTCTCTTCTCTCCTTTTCTCTGGTGGTGACTCCTTCTTTCCTCTGGTGGCTTTTCTGGTGCTGGCGAGATTCTGCTGGAGCCCAGCTGCATAAAGTATGGCTTGTAGATAGCAAGCACGGACCTCTTCTTGCCCCTCTGAAGTTGTTTGGGCCAGTAGTTTGGCTTAGCAGGTTGATGAATGAGAATAAGGGAACCTCTCTCCCTTTGCCACATCATTCTCTCTCCTCCCTCTCTTGCTTTTGTGGGTTCTAAATCTGAAGAATGGTGGTAGGATCATTTAATTCATTAGATTTCAAATATGTTATTGACCTTCTCAGCACCCTCAATGTGTTGTAGTAGAAAAACCAGTGGACTGGGCATCAGGAGTCCTTGTTTTCCTGCACTGGGTCTGCCTCTAACAAACTGGGTGACCTGGGCGGGGGAGCTACCCTGGTTTCCTAATAGCAGAGTGGGCATGGAGGTAGGACCTGAAGTTGGTGCCCAAACATCTCATGGGTCCCAGCCTTCTGTTCTCATACAGGATGTAATTGTGGCATAGGAAGGCCCTAAAAGGAGATGACCTTTGAGATGGGCCTTGGTGATTGGGTAGAATTTCAGCAGACATGAGAAGCAGAGAAGGACTTTATGCTTCGGGAAGGACAGGTAGTTTACTGTGACTGGTGGGGGTGACAGCTGTGCTATTTCTAGTTCTTCATTTTCATGATACTTGGCCTTGTATGCATACTTTGGGAGGAAAAAAGAAAGGGACTCTGATTATTACTAAATGGAGAATTTCTTCTAAACCCCAAGATCTTGAAGGTTACCCAGTTACTCCCTGTCCATTCTCCATTGGTGCAACTCATGATTGGACAATTGAAACTGCCTTTCTTCTTTCCAGTCATTTTCTTTTTTTTTTTTTGAGTTGAAGTCTCACTCTGTGCCCAGACTGGAGTGCAGTGGCACGTTCCTGGCCACCGCAGCCTCGACCTGCTGGGCTCTGGTGGTCCTTCCGCTCAGCCTTCCAAGTAGCTGGAACTACAGGTGTGCGCTACCACGCCCGGCTAATTTTTTTGATTTATTGTAGAGATGAGGTCTCGCCAAGTTGCCCAGGTGGGTCTCAGGCAATCCACTCACCTTGGCCTCCCAAAGTGCGGGATTACAGGCTGAGCCACCGAGCCCGGCTTTTCAGTCATTTTCTATGGCCAAACTCAGTGTTTTCAAGGGGCTGTTCTTAAAAAAGAAATAAAAATTAAAAATAAATAAAGGTTTTTATGATAAATCTGCTTCAAAAACATTAAGTTTTAAAAATTAAGTAAATTCTGGTAATGCATTGTACTTTCTGAGTGTCCAAGGAGGGAGGTTAATATCCTCCCTGGATCATGCATCCCATACCCCTTTTTGTTTCTTTCATATCACTGGTGAAGCACATCTTCCAAGAACAATTCTTTGAGAAACAGCCTACCCTGATCCTCCTGTCTCTAGAGTTTTCCAAAAGGGATCTAAAAGAAGCCTCAAACAATTTACTCTTTTCAGGTAACCTCAGATACCTCAGTGACTGGATGATATTTCCTTGAAGAGTCAGAGAACTAGTTAACAAAACAAGAATATGGACGTCAAACTACAAAACTAGACTCTGAAAAACTAGTTCCTGTGCTTGCCACAAAGCCTCTCAATTAGGAGTGCAATTAATTGAATGACTGTACCAAGTTTAGCTGGAATACCTTGGCATAAAGGCTTTTTCCATCTACTAAGCAGTTTGTACTCACTAGTTGCCAGCCATAGTTCAAATGGCCCTTCCGGGATTACCTGTAGAAAAACTCTCCCAGGTGGCCTTCATTGTCTTTGCGAGCTCCAGGCCAGCAGGCAGCTTTCCCCATCTGACTTGATTTCTGCATGGGTCTCAGGCAAAGTTAGCCGGACCCCTGAACCCCATTTCAAAGCTACCAGCTGGAGTGGATGGGAAAGCAGTTGAAGCCCTGGGGCAGGACCCACGCGGGGCTCTGGGCATACTCACACTGGTGGGCGAAGTATAAGGGCAAAGGCCACATTGTTTAGGAAGGAGGCCTCTTGGAAACTCAGTCATTTCTGGAATGACATTCATACTGAGAAATAAGGAAATTGTGCCTTGGTAGTGGGTTGGGAGGTTTAGGCGTGGGGGTCACGTGTTTTGAAAACAGCCTAGCACTATGCAACTGGGAAATATTAAGTCTTGCCTTTGTCATTCACCCCTTCTAATGGCCTTGTGGCTCTTTCTCTTTTGGCCGACCCAGTGTAGCTTCTGACTCTCTTGCAAGTGTCCTTCCTTTCACTTTCCACAAATCCTGTTCTTTTTTTTTTTTTTTAACTCTGTCACCCAGACTGGAATGCAGTGGCATGCTCCTCGCCCTGCTGGGCTCCGGCGATCCTTCCGCCTCAGCCTTCCAAGTAGCCAGAACTACAGGGGTGCACTACCATGCTCAGCTAATTTTTGATTTATTGTAGAGACGAGGTCTCACCAAGTTGCCCAGGCGGGTCTCGAACCCACAGACTACTCAGACTATCCACTCGCCTTAGCCTTCCAAAGTGCTGGGATTACAGGCTGAGCCACTGAGCCCATCCAAATCCTATTCTTTTGAGTCAGAAGACTTTTATGAATTACTCAGAGTGGGACTGAAAGTGGGACAGGAGCAGAGAGGGACCGGGTTTCTCCATGCTTGTCATGAAAGAGGAAAATGAACTGTTCCATTTTAAAGTGCTTCATCCTTTCTGAGCTCTTACCTCACTGGGCTGTAGGCCCTGGGCTAAGAATACAGCTGAGGGGGCAGATGCATTTCCTCCATTGCTCAGCTGCCCCTGTAGCAGGAATCTGACCTTGAAGTGAGCTTTGATCGTTGTGCAACTCAAGCTTCCCATTATCTGCTGGATCTGGGTGCAGCCACGGCCCGTGTCAGAAAGCTGTCAGCAGCTCTTATACCTGACACTCTCAGTAGAACAGTAGGTCTGCAAAGTGCTTTAGAGCTTTTAATTCTAGTGCTCAGCACCAACTATGAAGATTGGCTTAACATGCTGCCACTGGGAACTCCACAAATATTTTCCAGGCATCCACTTCGTACCAGGCACGAGTGAGGCTTGAAGAATGACAGTAGGTGCTCGACCTGGGCTCTGCTAATTATTGCAGACTTGCAATTTAGGGGGGAAGGCGTATCAATGCACTGGAGCTTGTGTAGAAGTCCACAGGTTAGCCACTTGGGATGCGGTCTTACATTAGGTTCAATCTATATAAAACAGGTCTGTAATTTCCCTTGCATCATACGTCTCTGAACTTTCACAATGAATTTCTATACATCTGACTTGTTTTGCTGTAGCAAGAGTTTGGCAAACTGTAGCCTGCAGGTCAAATCCAACCTGATTTTGTCAATAAGGTCTTACTGGATAAATGGCCATTGGGTGATGTGGCCACACTTGTTCATTTACATATTGTCCACAGCTGTGGTTGATTTTGTGCTACAAAGGCAGAGTTGAGTTGTTGCTAAAAAGACCATATGAACTGCAAAGCCTCAAGTATTTGCTGTCTGACTCCAAATGAGTTGATACCAAAATTGTATCACATGTTTTGGAGTTCTGATTGGTGCGCTAATAACTTGGCTTATGTGAACACTGTGGGTCCCATTGTAATATTGCTTCTTGTAACCCAGATGGAGATGCCCAGAAACTGCACCCTCATAATCGTCTGTAAATACTTGTTTACCCTGCTTCTCACATCATCCTTTCAGGCAGGGTTATTTGCACTGTCCTTTAATAGAGCTTTTATAGCAACTCCTTTGTTTACAACAGCCCTATGAAATATGTTAGTACCTGAAATCAGAGAAGACGAATTCCAGGCCAAAAAAAAATGTTCAAGGCAAGTCAGAAAGCAGAACTAGTCAGCAGAGCCGTCCCCTGGGCTGTTCTAGTTGGCGTACACAACTACTGGATAGAGTCAAGTTTTGCATGTGCTCACACAGAATCCCATTCTTGTAGAGGATCATGCCCCTGTCATTTCTAGAGTGGGTGATTTCTGCTCTGTTACTGTCCTGATCATCTGTCTATTCTGATACTGATGAATGATTCTGGCTGGGGAACAACGTCATCTGAACTTAGAGTCTCTCCTCAGGGCACTGGGCTTCCCTTTGAACAACAAAAACAAAGGCTCTTGAATCTTCTGCCAGTCTTTTGGGGCTGGAATGCAGGCCACTTCCTCCTGGGCTGGGCTTAGACCCTGCCCCACCCCCACCCCACCCATGTAGCTTCTGATCCACGGAGTTTGGAGAAAGGAAAAGGCCTTTATCTCTTTGCATATGGAAGCTCAGTCCTGCTGAGGACTGAGCAGCAGTTTGAGTTTTGGAATCCTGACTCTTATTGACTGCTGTGTCTTCTTTTTCTTGTAATCTTTTAAATTGGTTTTAATTATTCAAGTAGTACATGTACTATATGAAAATATTCTCCTTGTTAAAAATAAATCAGGCTGGGCATGGTGGCTCACACCTGAAATCCCAACACTTTGGGAGGCCAAGGTGGAAGAATTGCTTGAGTCCAGTAGTTTGAGACTGCCCTAGGTAACATAGTGAGATCTTGTTTCTACAAAAAATAAAAAAAAATTAGCCAGGCATGGTGGTGCAGGCCTGTAGTCCCAGCTACACAGGAGGCTGAGGCAAAAGGATCACCTGAGCTCGGGAGTTAGAGGCTGTAATGATACATGATTGTGTCACTGCATTCCAGCCTGCCTGGGTGACAGAGTAAGACTCCAACTCATAAATATGTAAATAACTACAAAAGGATAAAGATCAAGTGAAAGGCCTTATTGACCAAACTCTCCTTCATTCCAACCCTGGGTCTTGGGGAAACCCACTGATACCAGTTTGACAGATTTTTGGTGCTTTTTGCTGTGAACACATGTATATGCATGAATGTCTATATACACATGCATAGCGTTTTGGTATGTGTTTACGTAATGATGACATGTTGTGGGTACACCTTACTCTTTTTATTATCATGGAGATCTTTCAAAGGCTATTCACTATCTAACTCACGATTTTTTAACATTGTAAAATATTGCATTATAGGGATATACCTTTACTAATTTTCCCTCATACAAATGATGTTACAGTGAACATTCTTATTCATTTCTCTTTGAGTATTTGTTCAAGTACTTATCCAAGAAATAGTGAATAAACTGTTGAGTTGTTATGTAATAGGTATTGACCATTTTAAATATATTCTGTGAAATTGCAGGTGACAAAAGGATTATATTATTATTCCTATGAACAATTTATACAGGTACCTATCACACATTTACTTTGCAGATATTATCAGGTTTTTTTTTTCAACTCTGTCAGTTTGATGGATAAAGTTTGGTATCACATTCCTTATGGATTTCACTTGCATTTTCCTGGTTTACCAGTGAAGTTGAACACCTTTTAATATGTTTATTAGCTATACTTAGTTTTCCTTTGCTGGTCACATATCTGTATAGCTTTTTAATTTTGTAAAAGATGTGAGCTAGAGATCTAATTTTATGTTTCACCAAATACATAGCAACACCACTTATTATCTGTTATATTATTCCCCCACTGATTTATATGCTATGCTTATTATATACTAAATTTACATGTATAATTCCAAAGTCTTAATTCTGTTCCATTCTTTCATTCATCTTTATTGACTAATATATTATTTGAATTGCTAAAGCCTTGTAAATATAAGCTTTGTATATCTACAAATAAAATATATTGTATTACTACTAATGCATTAAGATATATAATTATTATTATTTATATGTTTAATATATAATATATAATATAATAAACAAAGCATATATATATTTGATATCTGGTAGGCGATATTCTTACTCACTGGTTTTAGTAGTTTTTCTGATTTTATTTTGTTTTTATTTTTTAGCTGCTATTACTGTGTTTGGTTCGAAATTTGTCCTAGCTATTGTTGCTCGTTGTCTTTTCAATGAATTTTGTGTTCACTTTGCCAAGTTTCATTTGGAACATTGATTAAGATAGCATTGAATTTGTAGGTTATCTTGGATGAAAATTGGCATCTTTACAACTTTGACTGTTTCTATCCAGGAACATAATATGTTACTGTTTCTTTAGTACTTCTTTTATATGCTTTAATAAAATTTATCTACCTTATTGATGTCCTCAACAAAGAAACAGATATTTTTATTACTTGTAGTTTTTCTATTTCATTAATCTCTGCTTTTTTCCATGTTAAGTCAATTAATTTTGGATTGATCTTATTCTTTTTTTTCCCTAGCTTCTTGAGTTGATTTTTCAGTATTTTAATACCCTGAATTTCCTTCTCCAGTTGGAGACCTTGACCTTGACCTTTACCTTCACTAACATTACCAGCGGGAGCTACCACCAGACTTCATATACATAGAAAACTTAAAACTTTCATATGTTAAATTACATAGAAAAGTTTCCTTAGATTTAATAATGTAGCTCAATAGTTTTTGAAACTTCTTTCACTAGTAATTTGAGTTTTAGTTCCAACCCCATTCGTTTGAGTTGTATTTTTCTTTTTTTTTTTTTTTGAGTTGGAATCTCGCTCTGTCGCCCAGACTGAAGTGCAGTGGCCGGTCCAAGCCACCGCAGCCTCGACCTGCTGGGCTCCGGCGATCCTTCCGCCTCAGCCTTCCAAGTAGCTGGAACTACAGGCGCATACTACCACACCCGGGTAATTTTTGATTTATTGTAGAGATGAGGTCTCGCCAAGTTGCCCAGGCGGGTCTCGAACCCACGGGCTCAGGCAATCCACTCACCTCAGCCTCCCAAAGGCGCGGGATTACAGGCTGAGCCACCCAGCCCGGCTATGTATTTTTTCATAAATGCATATAAGGGTATACATTGTCCTCTGAGAACTGCTTTGGCCATAGCCCAAAGGTTTGACATGTACTACTCTCAATATCATTCCTTGCTGAAGAAATTTTTACTTTTCATCTTGATTTCTTTATCCAATGGATTATCTGCAACATTGTTTTTGAATTTCCAATTTTATTTTGGTTAGTTTGTTTTTAATTTCTAATTCCTGTTTGCCTCTAGAAGTATGTTGAGCTGATATAATTTCTACTTTATTTGAAATGTATTAATATTTTATTTTTGGCCTAATATATAGTCAGTTTGTAAGACTGTCCCATATGTGTTTGAAAATACTTTATAGCCTTTGTCACATAGACACAAATTTTTCTACATATCTATCAGATTGAATTTGTTAATCCTGTTCTGTAAATAATCTGTCTATAATCTTTCTTATTGTTGATCTATCTGATTTATCTATTCTGAGGGAGAAAGCTAAAGTCTTCCATTAGGATTGTGGCTTTATCAACTTCTCTTATTTTGATTATTTTTTGCTTTTTACTTTCTCAAGTCATGTTATACGTATAAATGTTAATGACTATTATTTCTTCAGTCATAGATCAAATAAGCTGGTAGTAAAGATCAAGTAAACGGAATATTTCTTCTATGAAACAACACTCTTTGCCCTTTCGACATAATTTCTGTTTCGTCTGATGCTATTATTACTTTACATGCTTTCTTTTTGTTACTATATGCTTGGAGCTTCTTTTTCAAATCTTTTTTTTTCTTCTGACTATTTTTTTATGTGTGTCTCTTGTATCAGAATATAGCTAGAATGATTTAATCCAAGATAAAATTTCACATTTATGAGTGCTTTGAACCCATTTACATATATTGTGGTTGATGATATAGTTGGGCTTCCTAGCTTAATGTATATGTTGAAAACCACCCTCTTCATCTTTGTATCTCCAGAGCCAAGCAGAAGGCTTGGCTCAGAACAGTAGGTATTCAACAAATGCCCATTGAATAAAAACTTCCTTGAGCTCCTAATTGTGATCTGACTTGAGAAACAACTTATGGCCAAATAACTCAAACTAATGGGGTTGGTATTAAAACTCAAATTACCAATGAAAGAAGTTTCCAGAAGTATTTAGTTACGTGATTAAATCTTAGGAACTTTTTCTACGTAAATTTAACATATAAAGGTTTTAAGTGTTCTATGTATATGAAGTCTGGTAGTAGTTCCTGCTGATAATGATAGTGGAGTTAAAGGTGAAGGTCGCCAGGCTCGGTGGCTCAGCCTGTAATCCCGCGCTTTGGGAGACTGAGGTGAGTGGATTGCCTGAGCCCACGGGTTCGAGACCCACCTGGGTAACTTGGTGAGACCTCATCTCTACAATAAATCAAAAAAAATTAGCCGGGCTTGGTAGCACGCGCCTGTAGTTCCAGCTACTTAGAAGGCTGAGGCAGAAGGATCACCGGAACCTAGCAGGTCAAGGTTGCGGTGGCCGGGAGCGGCCACTGCACTCCAGTCTGAGACTCCAACTCAAAAATAAATAAATAAATAAATAAAATAAAGGTGAAGGTCAAGATCTCAGATTGGAGAAGGAAATCCAGGATATCACCTCCACCAGCCATGCTCTTCATGAGAGTTGTGCATTGAGGGGCATTTCCCAGCCAAAGTGAATCCCTTTGTTTTAGTTTCAGATTTGAGTCTCAGATTTCTTTGTGTTTTTCAGCTGCCTCTATAAGCGTGCTAGATAATTTGTTTATTTTAAAAAGATTATGGCAACATTATCTTTATTGCAAACTGCTTCTCCAGAAGAACCATTATATTGGATAAAGATAAGCAGATTTAATTAAGGTCATATAAAAATGAAATCAGGATGGCTCACAACCCATTAGACATAATTTTCTTACCTTAATTGAAAAAGAAATTGAAAAAATAAAAGAAGCATATGTTGTGCTATAGTGGAAAGAGTACTAGCCCAGAATCAAGGCTCTCCCAGATTTGACTGTCACTTGGGCTCATCGAAACAGCTCCAGAAGTCTCTTTCAGCACAAAGGAACTGGACTAGTTGATCTCTCAGGTTTCTTCCAATTCTAAAGTGTTTCCAGCCTGTGCCTTGGAAAAATCTTTTATGTAACGCCAGTAACAGTTAACCTAATCAGCATTCTTAAAATTTTGCCATGAGCCACTTGCAACTCAAAACAGATTTATCCTATGCAGTCATTTATTATAAACCACTCGTATTTCTTTTTAAAAATTTTTATTATTTATAAAACATGGGGTACAATTCAGGATTAGGTATACAAATGTTCATTATGCAGGTACCCTTGCTGATGAGGTGTGCTCCCTCTCCCCTGGCAGTTTCCCACCAGACCATCCATATTTCATAGCTTTGATTACTGCATTAAGCATTGATATGTGCATTTTGAAGCCATTACACATAGCCAGTTTACTGAACTGAGAGGATAAAACCCTGTAGTTTCTCCAGTTTCTCTTTGTCCATGAGAACAGTGCCAAACCTAGTGTTCTGTGATGCTCTGTAGAAAGGACAAAGGCCAAATGCAGCTCTCAGTGGACACCCTGGGCTTCCCTCTACAGGACTGAACTCAGGTTTTTTCTTCTCCTTTCCTTCCTGAAATGATGTGAATTTGCAGTTGATGGTGAACTGAAGAGACCACAGGAGGCACTCTTCCTTGCCTAAATTTCAGTTGGAAGAATGGAATTCTGGAATTCAATAAAGATGAGGAAATGTAACCATGATCTTATCTGGTGATCTGCTGAGTACAAAGTGCTCTGCACTGAGGATAATGTCATGGTCAAGATTGATTCCACTCCCACCCCCCAAAAAAGATACAGCTTGGCCAAGCAAATGGATTTTCATACCTAAAGAGAGCATATGCTTCTCCATCAGTATCTTCTTCCATTTTCCTGAAAAATTAGTTTGAGCTCCAAGAGCCATTCCCATGATCTTTATATCTCCTTAGGGAATGCTGATATTTTGAACAGTGGTCTTAAAATTCTTCTTGGAATCTAGGACTTCTGATAAGCTCTTCAAAAATCCCTGAGGGAAGGCAGAGGACAAGTCTTAGACTGTCTTTAGTATATACACATATCCCATCGGTAAGTAACACAATTATGCAAATACTGGAAGAAATTCAGTATATTTTAATGTAAGTTTAACTCCTACTGGTAGGACTATAGATATTTTCTTGCAACCCTTTCCTAAAATGTCCATAATTGAACATGCATTATATATATATAAACAAATGAGAATGGCTTTTTTAAAGTGCAAAGTGAATTATCTGAATTCTGCTAAGGAGATAAAGAGAGAGGGTTTCTGCTGCCTGTGAGGACTGTGCTTCAGCAATCATGGTCCATCAGGCCCTGTGTGCCTCACAGTAGAGCCCTCCCTTGGCTGTGGCCAGCTTTCCTAACCAAGTGTCTCTTTTCCCCAGAATGGCTGCAATCTGTCCAGGCCACCATGATCCTGTCCATCATCTTCAGCGTTCTGTCCTTGTTCCTGTTCTTCTGCCAACTCTTCACTCTCACCAAGGGGGGCCGGTTTTACATCACTGGAATCTTCCAAATCCTTGCAGGTAAGTTGTGGATGGTAAAGTTCACGTGGAAGCTGGACTTATCCAAAGCCACAGAATGATCAGTTTAGTAAAAGGATGTGGCCCAGAGTGACTGGTGAATCTGCCTATTTGCCTATTGGATGCTTTCCATAAAGTGTAGGAGTGTGTGTGTGTGTGTGTGTGTGTGTGTGTGTGTGTGTGTGTGTATCTTGGAACTCTCCACTTCTCCCTGGAATGAGGTACATTTGAAAGAGAGCATAAGCCGAGCTCGGTGGCTCAGCCTATAATCCTGCGCCTTGGGAAGCTGAGGTGAGTGGATTGCCTGAGCCCGTGGGTTCGAGACCCTCTTGGGCAACTTGGTGAAACCTCATCTCTACAATAATTAAAAATTAGCTGGGCATGGTAACACACG